>WKFP01014889.1:269830-291171 GCA_011057875.1 Pterocles orientalis | reverse complement strand
GATGTTCCCCTTTACTATCCTCCAGCTGTTTTTCTTTGCCTTTTTTTTTTTTTTTTTAATGTCAGGTGGCCCCTTGCTGTTAAGGTCATGTGCCATCAGCCTCACTGGAGAGTCCTGAGTTCCGTGGCAGCCATATAATTTGCTTGCTATCATCTCACTGAAAGGTCACAGTGTGCTCTGGAGGGTGCTTTTCCCTTGTCTTTGTAGCGTTTTGGATAAGTAATCATGTTTCATTCAATTCCAGACTTTGCGTTTGAATTTACAATTTTTCTTATTCTTTAAATGGAAAAATAGATTTCATATTAAGCATAATTTATTGTACTCGCCAGCTGCTGTTACGATGCATGAAAACTGGCCTATCAGGATTGACACGTTTCCACTGAACCACAGCATCTGGAATTTCCCCGTGTGTTCCTGTCACCGTCTGCCCAGGTCTAAAGCCTTTGGCTTTGGAAACCAAACCCCGTGAGATGAAGAGTTAGAGAGAGGGAGGGAAGAGTCCTGCAGACCCTGTAAGCACTTCCTGGCTTCTGGTGGTGCCTTTACTGATACAAGGAGAGTTCTGCAGATGAAGACCAGGGCAGGATGTGTCTGGAGTTTAAAATTCTGTTTGAGTGCTGAAAACAACCCTTGTTCCCTGTTGTCCTGCAGTGGCCTAAAGTTATCCTTCAGCTCGGTGCTGACTCCTGCAGTTGCAGCAATGAAGATGTTTCCTGTTATTTCCAGAAAAGGACCAAACGTCAGCCCTTCTCCATGTATTAGTAGTCCAGGGATTGATTTGTTCCTAGTTCTTCTTCTGCAGCAGATCCATATCTTTTTAGGACTAACAGAACTGCTTCAAGATAAATGCTACTAAAAACTCGGCGCAACCCTTGTAGCAGTGCCATAATGGTAACTTCTTTATTTATTTTTTTTAATCTGTCTTTTGGTGTCTGCAACTTAGAGTTCACATTGTCAGGTTTTACTCTGCAGATCAGAAAGCTACAAATTCAACTTTCTAAAAATTGAAATGAGATTATGATATAATGATTTGCAAAGGTTGGCCTTTAGAGAACAGTGCCAGATACCACAGGACCTGAAGGTCTTTGAATGAAAACTGGCGGCATGTGTGTGTGCTAGAAAAGACTAGAACAATGGTTTCACAGGAGTGTCACGGTCACATTTTATTAATACACTAATAAACCTAAACTTTGGAAATGGCTGGTGCTTCCATCTAGAATAATTATTGTAATAGAAGACTTCCCAGGTCATTTTTATTGCTCTCCAGTGGGGCTGAAGCTGTTCTAGTATAATGGAGTTTGCATATTCACAATATTTTAAGACCTACGAGAAGGTCATCTGTTAATAACAAGCGGTGAGTCTGAACAGCTCCACTAAGCTCTGGTTTATAGCTTGTCTTTGGACATAAATGTAATGTTCAAAAGAATAATAATGCCCAAGCCAGTAAATAATATATCAGTCATCCTTGCTAATCTAGAAAAACTGTGCGTGCTGCTTCATCCTATAGATATTAACTCTCTTCATTGTCTGAACGGAGACCTTTCTAAATCATTTGCCTCACATAATAGATGACAAATCAGTTGCGGTGAATTGGGGAGTTCCATTTTATTGGATTTAATCTTTCTCCTGTCACGGGTGTTCCAGGGAGCCGGGTCTATTCGTTATAGCCCACTGTTGACAGCAGAGATGTATTCCCTTGTAGGAAAGTTTCTCCTGCAAGCTGTAAATTGAAGTCGAGAACCAAATTTATTCCTTCTAATACCTCTTGCTAAATGCCTGAACTTCAAACTAGTCCCATAGCATCAACTTTGGTGTTAGTTTGACAGTGTGGCTTTTCCAGTATTTATCTGAATTGCATAATTCAGTGCAGAGTGTTGCAACTGTTTTGCTGTTACGTACTGTGCTTTCAATACTACTTCTTTTTCTTTTCACATATTTTATTAGCTATCAAGCAGTCTGGATACCAGTTGGTGTTTTGAGGTTTGCTCAGCATGTTTTATGGTTCTGTTGTACTGGGTTTGAGTGTTTATACCTTGCTGATGCTCTGTATTTTACATAAACCTGGCAATGTACTGTATATATAATTCAAGACGTGATATTTGATGTTATTTCATTTTTCTGGGCTACTATTCTCAAGCAACGCCAAAAATTGCCTTGATTTTGTCAAAGAAGAAGAGTGCATTTGAATAATAATCAGAACGAGGAATGAGAACCTGAATCTAGCAGCCCCAAGCATTTGAACAGCTTCACCTAATCATTTTTGCCCTTTCAATAATGCCTTGCAGTTTTTGCAGATGGCAGTGAAGTCCAGCAAGCTTACATATGGAGACTTTGCAGGAGTTTTTCCCTTATTTTTTTGTCTGGACAGGTTTGGGGTTCTCATCCATTTTTGTCCAAAGAGCAGATTTCCTTATAACACAGAATACAGAGGAGAAATCAACATCTTTTCTTTTATGTGGCTAGCTCAGTTCAATGGGTATTTGTCTTAATGGCTGTAGGCACTGAAAGTGCTTTGACATGAGAGGTTGCAAAGAAGCACCCTGTGTGTAGTTACAAGGGCAGTCGTGACTCAAGCCTCATTTCCAGTGCCGCCTCCTCCTGTTTTCTGGAAAGCAGGTACTCTCGGGCTCACACGCGACCAGACTGACTCTGTGCTGAATTGCGGTGCTGTAAACATGAGTAGCCGTGTGCCAAGGCATCTGGAATAAAACTACATGGGGAAAAATGCAAGCAGAAATTTTGGTTGGTCTCCTTAGTTACATGGGGAGAAAAACTTGCCATCGAAAATCCTTTTATGTATTTTAGCCACTTCACAAGAGACTTGTGGAGGCTTTTTTTGTTTGTTTCCCTTCTTTGACTTTTACTCTGTATTTCTGCTTTCAGGATCAAGCATTTCTCCTGTCTCTGTGGCCTCTCTTTGATAAGTCTATTCTTCTAACCAGCTGTGGCAGGCTTTAAAACTGCTTTTAGAAACACCTGTCCTGTGGTACAGAGGCCTGACAGTCATTCGATTTATATCCTTTACTAGTTAATCTCATGAGATTCAAGTTCAGGGTCAAAGGCAAAGTGTTCTCGAGTTTTTTTCTAGCATTGCTGCCAAGCAATGTTAAAATAGAAACCATCTCTAAGAGTAGTAATATTAGTGCACAGAGAGGCGTGTTAATAGTGCTGAAATCTGAAACGTGAATTTTTAACCTGCTGCACCATCCTTCTCCTGCCCCCAGCTGATCAACTTTTTCATTTCTGTGCATCTTTAGCTCTCCACAGTTACTCCCTCTTGGACCATAGCTGCGCACAGTACTTCTCCTAGCTGCTAGCTCCTACCTGATGCATAAACCCAACTAACGAATGATCTTGTCTCTGTCATGTGGTCTGCCTTAAACAGTTTCTTTTTATCCCACATCTATTAGAAGCCTTACCTATACAGGACTTAAAGTCCTCCTTAAATAAAAACTTCCTTATTCATGGCCCAGAATGAGATTTTTTGACTTCTGGAGATACCAAAGTGATGGCTCTTGGCAACCAATCCATCAATGTGCTGATGCCATGGCTGGGTGAACAAAGGTGCCTTGTAGCCCATCCACATGAACGACTAGCCATGAGGTCTGTAGTCCCCCAGGTAGCGCAGGAGTGCAGATGTTCTCCATGGCCAATCACACGCAAAGGAGAGACCTCATTTGAAAGCTTCCTGTCCCTCAACTGGGGAAGAGATGTCATTTTTATGCCTCTGTGTCAACGAGGCTTAAAAGACCTTGGGAACACAGAAAATAAAACCCCTTTGGGATTTTGAGGTTGGTTTGTTTTTCTTTTCTAGTAGCCTGGGGCTAGCCATTCTCTGCGATCCCTTAAATACTAACTGTGTAGGTTCAATTTGAGCCTCTACATGAGGTAAATGGGATAGAAGCAGGATTATTTGAGCAGGAATTTTTTTCAAGTAAGCTCAGACTTAAAAAGTGGAAAGTACTGTGTTCTTCAACTCAGAGGAAAAGGTGGTGAAAGTTTGGGAGAGTTGTAACTGGCCTGAAATGCTTCACTCATGTTCTCTATTTATATGAGAGGGATCACTATAGCATAGAGAGATTTCCTGTGATTGTTCTCCCGTTATAAAATAATGCCATAAAATAACACTGAAAATGAAACAGTAAATGAAAAAGATGAGAATGTATAGGGAAAAGGGCTCTTAATGTTTAATAGCTACCACTAATGTCCCTAATTCAGACTGCCAATTCTTACGCTTCTGTAAGTAAGCTGAGTTGTCAGACATTATTTAAAGTGTATGTGCTGTGAGATTGGACCACGCTTTGTGTTTCACGATTGATAAAGTATTGTTCCTAAATAAATCTTGCCATTCTAGCTGCATTCACACAAATAATAGAACATGAAGATGTGAAAGAAAATGGCCAATTTGAGTGATACGAAAAGAAGCTATGCTTCGTTTGGTCTTAGAAAATGAGGCGCAGTACAGAGATGATTGCCTTTCTTGAACGGTTGTGTAGGGTTCCTACTATATAAGGCTCTTCTTGCTTACATTTTTGGAGTGACTCAGTGATTTGTGTATGTTGTGCAGTGTGTTTTTCCATTTTGAGAGACATTTCAAGGTAACGGTTCTGTAAAATTTTAAATGTCGGAACTGCACAGCTCATTTGGTCCATCAGATTCTGATTTTTCGTGAATTATGTATTTATGTGTAAGGGTGGCAAAATCAGGCAGAACACTGATCCTGAGAAAGACCACAGGTCACAGAAGTAGTTGTCATTTTATTTTTGTGTCTAATGGTCTATTTCTAAAAGCTAAGCTTCTAGCACTTAGGAGAAATTCATTCTTCTATCTTTGAAAAACAATCTCAGTCTAAGATACACCTTCTGGACCTCTCATACCCTTTAGCACTTGTACAGGCTGATGCTGTTTATACTGCAGGATGATTTTCAACCTTTAGCCTAATGAAAGAAAAAGTGTGCTTGTTTCTCTGTAGCAAATATATAAGTGGCCAACAGGTTAAAAATTTCATTTACAGAGAAAATGTAACCTGACTTCACAAGAAATCAGTCTGACAAACACCGTTGGCTTCGTGTGTTCGTTTCAAGTTGGATTAAGCTAAAGCCTGCGTGGCTGTGATCTCGGTGAGGTTACTGTATTACTTAGAACACATGTTTTGAAGTGGCAGTCAAAAGGATGAGGGCTTGGGGTTAAAAGACTTTCAGGCATAATAATTCTTAATCAAAATCTCATTTGGAAAAAAAATGGCACCTGCATTCAGTAAAGCATCATGACTCTCTTCCGCAGAGTATAGCAGCCTGTCTTGACAGTGATTTATGTTCTTTTTTGCCTGCCATGCCCAAGTGTATTATCTAGGTTGACATGCATATGTACGTGTATCGAGTGAGGTCTCAGCACCTGCTACAAGCCCCATACTGAATTTACCCTTGTTGGTATCTCTGACGTTTGGTAGAGGATGAAGGACGCAGTCCCTTGACACGTATCAGTAGATGCAGCGCAACATGATTTCGGCACAAGCTGGGCGTATATTTAGACTCTGTGGCAGAGGTAATTAAGCGTGGAATTTCATTCTCATCTGGCCTTGCGGTTGTTCTTGCCATGAGAGTCTGGCAACTTGGAATCTTACAAGTCAAGAAGCAACCACCTAGCTTCCATTTTCTTTGGCATTTCAGGGGCTATGTCCGTGTAGATGTGAAGCGAGCACTCTGTGGGAAAAATATTACAATAGACATGACTCCTGAAATTTTGTCAAGTGCAGAATCATTTAGATTGTTCTGCAAATCCTATGCATACATTTTCCTAAATTTATAACATGCCGCACCATTTGAAAAATACCTTGCCTTAGTATTACAGCCTTAAAGCATTGCAAAAAGGTCACTATATAAAAATTATAACCTTCCAATAGGTTTTGAACCGTCTTGTATAATCTGATACAAATACAGCATTCTAGCTTGAAGTTTTCTGGGGCACCACTGAAGCAAAACAAAAACGATGTACAAATTAAATTTGGTAGAATGTTTATATAATCTTTGGGTATCACCACTACTACATGAGATGGGATTTATTCATAGAAGTTATTTGTGCACTAGTTTGTCTTTTCTTAATTTCTTCCTTCCCCTCTATCCTCAATGCACAGGGTATTTTTCTATATGGAGCATTATTATGGTTTTTATTTGCATTCAAATTAGTCTTGCTTCAACTCCTGGGTTTACTCTGTAAAATTATTTGGTTTACTTTTGTAAACAGCCAAATACAACAAGACAATGCAGATCCTCTTAAAACTTGCTAAAAACCGTGCAAGCTCACAGCATGCTTTGTGGGATACAGGGCAAGAGCCATAGAGACCTCCAACATCTAACAAGGGGTTTTAGACAGAATGTGAACAGTTTTTTTAAAAGTATTTAAATGTAGTCCAGAGATCCTCTACTTGGCAAAAGCTTCTGGGCACCTAAATTAATTTTGCTCTGAAATTTGGGTGTCAGAATTCTCTAGGCACCTTAGCTTAGGGTTTTCCCCATTGCTCGGAATTTCCTTCTGATGGTATAATGTAGCTTTGTAACTTCATTGGATTTGCTGAATTTGGATGTAGTCAGATTCCAGCTCTGTGACTGTGCACCAGAAAAAGGAGATTTCACACAGGTCTCATTCTCTGCCTTATTCAGTAGAATCATCATAATATTATCATCTAATTATGACATGGAACATTTAATAGCGTATGTGCTATAATTATGAATTTGACCAGGACATAAGAAGGAAAAATCTTAGCGTTTCATCAAGTGAATGGATTGTACTTCAGAAGATGTGTGAGGTTATTTTCAGGAGTAATGCGCAGAAGTGAGGAGTTCAGCCTTGATTTATGAAATGCACCAGGCGCATTATAAAGCAAATTTGAAGGGCAGCATCCTAAAGTGATGAGGACATCTGGGAGAGGCTCACCAGTGAAAGAAGCGATGGCATAAATCACGAGTGGGCTGTCCTTTGGCTGAAGATGTATATTAGTGGGAAGGCTGTTAAATTTGCATTTGATCCTGGTTCAGGCTGAAGAAGCTTGGCGCAAGACCTCGGATCACAGGCGTATTTCTGTGATTGTCTTTTGCACTGTACTCTGCCACACACTGAATGACCCTAAAACAGGTTTTTGGGAAGTAAAGCTGTGTAGATACATCCGTGCTCACAGTGTTGAAGGTGCAGATTGTTTTAAAACATTGAAGAGGACTGGCTCCGTTAGAACATCCTTCAAATTTCATAAAGAGAAGTAAGCTGCAACAGTTTAAAAGTAAAGCTTTTTTTTTTAATCAGTGTAAATGTATTATTTGGAAAAAATACAAGTTACAAAGTATATATGTAAGTAAATAAGCCAGCTTACTCAGGATGTTAGTGAAGTTCTTTATGCTGAAACAATCTATTGTCTGAAGCTTCTCTTTGCAAGAATTGCAGGTTAGGAGCTACAGAGATGACAGAAAATACTTGCAAAGAAGATACTTGACATTTTTGCTTTATCCACTGATTAAATAATACATAGCACATCCATTATCCTCTGATTACTTAAAACCCCCTCTAGAAATGTGGGGTGTGTGCGTGTATCTGGGACTGATTTCAGAACAGACATTTCTTGATGTTTCAACTCCCTGAGCTTCTGTGAAGAGGTGAGTGAACACATTCCAAATGTATTTAGCAAATACAAACAAATGTACTTGAAGACACAGTCAGCTGTGCGTGACATTGTCTCTCTGTGATGGTCCGGCTAGATAAGGGTTTTGTTGTCTGCAGTGAAAAAGACAAAGATGAAAAACGTGACTATACACACTAGGGATTTAAAAAAAAAAAAAAAAAAACCAAACCACAACACAAAACAGATGAGGTAATGTTTTGCAAGAGTTTGAAAAGCAAAAGGACATGGGGAAATAAAAAGCTTTAGTAGCATATCATATCTGACATTGTTATCTTTCTCTGTGTTCACTCTCACCCACGCAACAGGTAATTTCTTAATTTTTCCATATGTGTTTCCTTTGTATTTTTCATTAATTGTCCCATTTTCCATGATTACTTGCACACTCCTAGATTTGTTCCTCTGCTGAAAAATTCTGGTTGATTACTCTCTGCATCCTTCCTCCCTTTTATTTAGGCTATAGAATCATTATCATCTTTCCCACTCAAAACCTATTCCCCATATTTTTTTAATGAAGCAACAGCATTTCTCAAGTCGCCTTTTCTCACTGAACTTTAGCAGCATCCTTGCATCTGCTAATTCCTCGTGGCTCTGTTGTTCTCTTGCAGTAATAAGCCTTATTTTTTTCCTTCCTGGGAACACTGAGGTGACTGATACTGGCAGTGAAACTTTCAGTAAAAAGCTTCTAAGTCAGTATATGTAGAAACGGGGGGCTCCTGTCAATGCCCCGAGTAGGGTGGTGCTTTCTGCAAAACGTGCATCTCATGAGCAAGTCTGTACTGGCAACCTAACAGTGAAATTTATGTTGGTCCCAATGGATGTCTCGGTTCACCTGGTGCTAATCCACTCCTGTAAGCTGAGACTCCAGTCTAGTTCAGTTGTTAATTTGGTGAGCCCTCCTGTGATCATCAGGAAAGGGGAGAAAAGCCCTCAGAGAGACTTCATGAGTATTTTTAATGTGAAGGCACATTTATATGGAACCTTAATCTCTTTTGTATTTGTCCATATATTTCTGATTTCAGTGGACTTTTAATCTGCAGTAGCATTTTTTGCCAAAAACTGTGTAAATGCTTTGTGTCCTTCTCTCCTTTATTTGCCTTTTTTCTTTTAGCCTGTTAAAAAAAAAAAATGAAGAAAAGGAGAAAGAAAGGAATGTAGAACAGAGGAGTCTAAAAGCTTTTGAGTCAAAGCGACCATAAAATATTAACTTATTTAAAACAATCACAGAGAAGACCGTCATTTGTTTCACTATAAAGTTAGAGCTTTATATGAGTTTTGTTGTGATTTAGTCACCTGTCGCAGAGGAACCAGCATTGTTTAGAGTTTCTGGTTTGGGGAGGTGTTATTTGTTTATTTTAAAGAGAAAAAAAAATACACCCTCAAGGCTTCTAATTATGGAGAGAAGGAAAGGCACCAGGTGCCATTTCTTGTTGATGTGATAGGCGGAATGACGTCTCAGGTTTGGGATGGGCCAGCTAAGTTTAAACTATTGATTCACTCAGTCACAGCACTGCATATAATAATAAAATAAAAATGTAGTGTTGTCTTTACGAAGCAAGACGTAGTAGTAGCCTGTGAGGAAGGTGCTTTATTCTTTGTCAGATTTCAACACTGGGAATGTCATTGCTTGAGGTATGGATTTCTTGGGTTTTGGCTGTAAAAGTGTTCATGAGAAGCCACCACTTGCAAGAGGGAGAAATGCATGGACATGGGCACCTGTCCCACTATAAAACTACCCTTCTTTTGCTTCTTAGGCTGAGATAAGCCTATTTTGAAGACTGTGGTGATAGGAATTTCTCTGGAGACCAAAGCAGAGGGTGGAAATGTGAGGAGAGTGTTGGTTAGTTTCAAGATGTTTACAAGCTACATACCATCTCAAATAGCTCATCCTACTCCTCAGGAGCTTACGGTTTCACGGGGGCTCTTGTATCACACCTTTCCCATGGACCAGCTATCAGTGAGTTTTGCTATTTCATTTGCGAATGTTGTGTGCAGTGCTTTTACAGGAACAGTATTTTGTAGCGGCGGTTACAGGTTTTCATGTAATAAAACATCAGTGACAGTACTGTATATTTATATCGCCCTTTCCTAACGGAGGATTTCTGAACATTAGGAAGGGCACGGTCATTTTATCATATGATGGGCTTTATCTTCATATCCTGTCCTTGTCAGAGGATAAACTATCTAGGAATGATCGTCTTGCGCTTGAAAGGTCAAAACTGCCACAAATGTATGAGGTCATGATCCTTAGTGCTGTCTCATTCATTGAGTTTGATGAAATTATGGGAGGAAGTTTTCTGACAAAAGTGGGCTTACACCATTGCCTCGTCTTACTGCAGGTCTTGTTCTGAGGCAAACTGCTGAATATCTTCAGAGCTTCTGGACCCAGTTACATGGTCCTCTTGGAGCTTGGTGTCCCTGTGGCCATGGGGGTGGTTGGTTGAGTTCCCTCCTCCAAAGGTGCCTGGGCAGTAGCAGTCTTCAATAAGAAATGCTTCCCCTGAAAGCAAGAAAGGAAAGATAAAGAATTTGCAAATACCTACACGTTCAAAAGTAAAACCCCTTACTCAGAAATTGCTTTTCTGGCTCTTTGTGTGAACACATGCTTAAGTCATCTGTATGTAGTAATTTGCCAGTAGGCTTTTAGGAAAGGCTCTGGAAGTTACAAAAAGGTTGTATTTTCTAAACAATCAGAATAGGAGCAGTTAGTATGTCTTTGCTGCTTTGCTTGGGATTGGAGAGGTGAGGAGAGGCTGGTAAACACTACGCAGACAGATCTGAGAAACTGTAAACCGTTTTATAATCAATAGAAGCTGTTTTAAAAATTTCATCCTTCAGTTCCCTGCTTGTTTCCAGTTACTAAATCCCATGAAAAAGGCATATCATTATCTTATCCTCTGCTCCACCATTTCGGATGTTTAGAGCCCTTGATAAATTAACAGACCAGATATTCAGAAAAATAAAATTACATTTCTGGATTGGATTTATGATTATTATGCAAATGTAACTGCCATATTGTATGCAAAAACCACATTTTAAAGCCCAAAAGTAGCAATAATCCTGTTCAGGAGCTACTCCAGTTAATACTTTCCTATATAGAATTGAGTAGTCATTAATAACGTTTGGATTGTTACTAGAATTGTTTTATTGTAACATGTAATTTGCTTGAACTGACTACATCTTTCTCAAAATGGTTTTAATTACAGAAATAAATGACAAAGCCTAGCGGAGATGCTTATACAACAGTGCAGACGTTTTCTGTGTGCCAACTGGAAATTCATTCTTAACAGATGGAATGCACCCGTCTGCAAAGAACAAACACGAGGCTTTTGCACCACTTAAAATTTTACTTCATCTGTCTGATAAAGTATAAATGTGACGTCATATCTACTATTTTTTCTTAGCTTCTGCACTATTTATCAATTATTCTTTTATAGCTGCAGACAAAATAAAGAGTTGGTCCCTTTACTGTGGATGCATTTTGCCATTAGGAGCAATTTTATATGTTAACAAGATGTACCACTATGAGTCAGACTAAAGGTATGGCTCAAAATATTTTCTTTTCATTACAGATACTGTGATATTTATCATTCTTCCTTCTGGGGGTGTGGGCAGTACTGTTGCAGATTATTGTGGCCTCTTCTTCCTCTCTCCTTTTTTTGTTATCATTCTGCCCAACTCTGTTCTTGTAGCTCTTGTTGTCTTTATAAGTAGGTATGACCTTCTTCCAAATTCTGATTCAAGATAAAAGCTGTAGATAGGCATAAGATGAAGCCAGGACTTTAGATGCAACCTACCAGGAATAGAAAACCAATATTTTGCTCCCAGTTGATGAGCTGGTTGATTGCAAGTCTCGCCTCTTTCTTGAGACGTCACTAACTTCAATGAACGGCAGTAAAAATGTAGCCCAGGAGTAGCTCAAAAAGTGGAGGTGTGCTGATGAGGCATGACATAAAGAAAGGAGGCAGCGTCAGTATGGAGAAAATGAGGGGATCCGCTGAATGACCCTGCAGACTGGGGTAGGAGCAGAGAGACAAATTCATTAGGTTCAAGTGCAAAATCACGTCCTTAAGAATAACAAGATATTCAGCTACAAGTTAATTGCTCATCAGTTAGAAATGAATGAGAAGTAAAAGCCTGTGATGTGCTAAATGACAACAACAGGATGAGTAAGCTGGAGGGTTGTGGTGGTGGAAAAGGCAATTGTACTGCTGGCACGTGTCAGGGGAGGGAGAACTGGTGGTGAGCCTGTCCTACAAGAGAACAAAAAAGAGGCTATCAAGAGAGTGGTGTTCCAGCAGGAATGAGAGTCAAAAGTGAACTGGTGTGATGAGTTACTAAAAGGGTCGTGTGCTGGTGATGCTGAGGGGCTAGCCTTGTGAACCAGGAGGTCTCCCCCAGCTCTGTTTTCCTGAAGGATCACTCTGTGTGGAAGGGGTGTGGGGAGGTCTCTGGTTGAACCTCGCCTGCACAGAGAGGACGTGGTCCTCCTGAGAGATGGATTCAACCAAGAATGACCTGGCATAGCATCTGCCAAAAAATAGCTTAAAAATGCGTAACAAAGAAATGTTAGGCCAGTGGGCAGGACCCAGAGATTCTCCAACCAGATTTTGCAGTAAGTAAACTTTGAGAAATAATGTCACTAATGAAATAAATTGGATCATCAGCCACGGACTCCAAAGTAAAATAAGTTCAACATGAAAATTATATCAATTCTAAGCATAATGACTTTTGACTTTTTATTTTATATAATAGAAGCATTTGCATCTGTATTCTATATTTCTTTTTTTAAAAAAAATCTGCTTCCCTCTTGCCATGTCTTATTCTTTTGATTATTTATGCATTGGCTACAGCAATATTCAGTTAAATATTGAAAAGTTTGTGATTTAAACCTGACTGTGATTTGAGTTGTGTATATTTCTTATGGACCTAAAGGCTTAAATTTAACATTAGGGTGGTTTTATTTATTTTTATTGTTTTAAATTTCTAGCAAGACCAAGCAAGGATACACTTAGTTCATTAACAATAAATGAGGAAATAGTGCAGCTGTGCTGTCAAGGAAATGAAAGAGCATGGAAAATACATTCAGGACTATTTAATTAATGTTTTTACTCTGCATTGTCCTACTTTTTTATTCTGTAGTCTTCTTTAAAGCACAGAAAACATTTTTGATAGAGCAAGCATAATTATCCTAGTTGCTTTCAATTAAATAAATTCACACTTTAGAATGCCAAATACTTTTTTTTTTTCAATAGAGGGAGGGAGGTCAGAGGAGATGAACTGTCTGTTTTTGTTATCTGTGAATGTATGATTATTGTGGCAGAAGGTATATCCCTGCTTCTTTATTGTTAGGTGCTAAATCCACTTCTTCAGTGGCATAAAGAAGGAAACTCCAGTGGAGCCTGGCTTTGATGCCCAAGGATGCTGCTGGTCCAGCACAGCTGTGCTGCAGCTTCTCTTTACAAGGCATCAGTGGAGAAACCTAAACCTGGCAGAGAGCCTTGAGGGAGGATAACATACTCCTTCCCTTCCCTTCTTTGTGCTAAAAACCCCTCCTGTGGCCAAGGAGCATGCCCTGGCGCAGGAGGAGGTGCTACCTCCAGCAGTCAGAGCGTGCTTGACCTCTGAGGTTCAGCTGGGGCAAAGCAGCTGCGAATTTTTCTGCAAAGAAAAGAAGAAAAACCAGATTTGCATTTTGCTTGTTTTGATTCCACAACTGAAAACTAATCTCGGGTAGCTTTTTTGTTTTCTTGAAAGCTGCTTTGTACTGACTAGCCCTTGGCATTTGTCAGATTCTTTGTTTTCTCTGCGTATTCCCTGCTGGCCTACTCAGAAGCTAGTTAAATTATGAGGATTATTCAGAGCTGCACTGGATAATAAAATGGTCTATTGATTAGTAGACTTCTAATTACTTGTCTCTTAGCATGAAAGAGAAATAAGAAGATTTGATAGTAAACAAAGCAGAAAACAAATAGGGTGTTTCCATCATGCAGGGGTATACATGCTTGTGTGTGGCCTTGTACATGAGGATTGTAATTTGCAGTTTATCATCAGGAGCTTATTTGACTGCTTACAGAACTGTGACCTGCACAGGCAGACTGTTTGACAGATAATCAGCCAAAAAATACAACTCCTTAATTTTTTTTTTTTTCTGAAATAGTGTGCACTGGAAGAATAACATCATGATGAGCAATATGTTTTTCTTTTTTCATGTCTTGTCATAATGAAATGAAAATTATGGCTAATTGGTGTTTTAACTAGGTATGTACCGACAGAAATGAATATAAATAGTGTGTCAGAGTGTTTTAGCTTGAAAAACTGTGACACCAGTAGGCAGTGAAACCTTTCCACTTGAATCGCGTGTCTCCATACTGGTTGAACATGTCCAATTACCTCTGGTCTTCCCTAAAAACAATGCATAGTAGGTATTCCGCCTTCAAACCAGTTTCTCTAACAGCACTCAAAGATCTGTGTGAAATTTTGAAGGCTGCAGATGTACAAACCCACAAGCCTCACCTAGGAGGAGAGTAGCACCAACATCCTCTCCCCCTTCCTTAGTGCTGAATGGCAAGGTGATGGCAACACCCTTTGCGAGAGGACTTCTCCCTTGTGGTTCCAAGTAACTCTGCTTCCCAAAGAGGTACGAAAGCAGAGCACAGACTTCAGGATGTTCAGAAAAATAAGGATTAAAATCTTGGCAGAATTGTTGTTGGTTTCAGAGGGACCAGGGTTTCTCACCAGCCCTTTAATGCCTCTTTTGTGATCCACAAAAATCTTTCCATTAATTTCTACTGGCTCTGCATGCCTGTCTTATTTTTTTCTACTATCTTTATTTAAATGCTATGAACTTCAAACAAAAAGCCAATACCCCCAATAGTAACTCCGTGTAGTTCTTGCCCATGGCAAAACAGCTGAGCCAAAGCAGTAATTTAATTAAAGTGTGAAAAATCACGGAATTCTCATCAAGTATTCAAATTCCTTTTTGTATTGCTTTGTTTTGTTAGAGTTGTCCAAGTATCGAGCTCAGTTTCCAAACAGGAATGCCCTTCTAGAGAATACGAGTTTCTCATTCAGAAATTAAGCAGTTCCCATTCTTTTGGTTTTGCCTTTGGGTTGATTTGACTGTGGTGTAGTTTGCATGGCTCTTCTAGTTTGCTTGGTTTTCCTTTATGGTAAAAGCCCTTTCCTTTTAAACCCGCCTGCTAGCAGAGAGGGAGGTGAGCAGCCCTGTGCTTCGTAGATGCAAGTAGCCTTGTCATCCCATCAGTCTCCTCCATCTCCCATCACCGGGAGGTTGATGTCAGGGCAAGATATTCTCCACTAAATGTGAATTCCTTCATTAGTTTTGTGGTCTTCCTCTAGGCTTGTAATTAGAGCTCTCCTGATAACCAGCACACAACCACACCCGTTAATTAGCCCTTTATCTGAAGGTTTCTCTCTCAGTGTTTCCATCCTTGTCAGCTTACAGGAGGCTCAACCACCTTCAGCTACGGCTGCTGCTTGAAATCTGTTATCCACGTCAATCATCCTTCCTGTAAAGACCCAACCCACAGGCTGGAGGAAGCCCTTAGCATCGCTGCGGTGATGGAAAGCCACCAAGGCTTTCTCACTGTGCTGGGTGAACAGCCAGCATTCCATTGTGTGCGCTTTTGTGGGTGGCTGAGGAGTTATTCAATAGCTGCTTTATTTTTCCACCGAGCACAGAAAAGCCAGGGCCCAGGCTCTGTTGTTTACCTGACAGAACAGTCAAAACAGGGTTCTTGATTAAAGAGGCAGCAGCAGACACCCAGGCTCTGCGGGCTTCTCCACATTAGGGGATAATGGAAGCGTTTACTAACACCCATAGAAATTATTTATTAGGATATGAAACCTTTAATTTAGAAGGAAGGTTTCACATTCTCATCTATTTTTTTTCCTTATACTCCCACTCTGCAAAATGTAGCAAGGCCAAAAATTAATGCATTTGGACATCTATTTCTAAGTTGTGTGTGTCTCTGAAAAAGTAGGATTTTGAAGTGGAACAAAGAATATACTCACAGCAATCTTATTTGAACCAATAGGGTTTTAGAAACCTGAAGATCTGGATCAATGAAAACCAGCATATGACATTCTCTGCTCTGTTAGTTGTAGATTTAAACTGTTTTATAAATGTTGAAATTGCAAGAAGGATTCCACAGCTGCTAAAAGTGGCTCTGATGGAGGAGGGCAAAGTCATACCTGGGGAAAATATAGTGGAAGCTGAGACTTCACCTTTCTTTGTGCTCCCCTAACTATCTGGTACAACAGGTTTGTGTCTTATGGCATGTAGTTCGCCATCCCATAGATGTTTTGATGTAGGCAGTTGTCCCTGCTATTCACACAGGAGGCTGACACAAGGGGGTAAAGTCTTCTCTGACCCTGTTGAAGTTGATGAGAGAATCACATTGAAATGAATGAAATGAAATGTTGATAAAGATATGAAATGGTATAAATATCTTTATTTTTACAGAATATCCTCATCTGCAGTTGTTCCCAGTTTATTTATTTGTGTGCACACAGATGTGCATTATGTACCGAGGAAGAAAGACTTTTTTCTTCTTTATTTTGCTGGATTGAGGGAAGAAAACGTGATCTCTGACGTGCTGAAGAGCACAGAGCAAAAGGCAGGTGTGGGGCTCTCTTCCCCATTTCCCAGCCAACTTCTGTTTTCACCCTGTTACAACTTCTTGTGCAACTTCTGGAAAATGTACCTTGTCACTGTGCTGCTGCAGGCGCTGGAGCTCTTTCTTGCCTCCCTTTGGGTTCCTGTTGCTGTTTGAAGGAGGGAAAAAACCTTTATGCAATTTAGAAATTTGCTCCTGCCTCAGCTGCACCAAGCTCGACCCTGTTCCCCAGAGTCACCCAAACCCCAGGGGCTCATCTACCCTTCTGAGCCTCTGGAGATAATTCAGGTTCCCCAGTAAACCCAGGGCCTGAACTGACATCCACTGAAAGGAGAGTAGCACCTGTAAAATTGCTGGGTGTTGGTTTAAAACAGCAAATCAAAGAGACTCAGTCCGTCATTGTTCTGTGCTCCCTTCGTCCCTCTACAAAAGAAGCGGGTTAGCACACGAGAATCCTCTGTGGGGATTTAGGACTAGGTTATTTAGGACTGACCTGTACGGAGGTGTAGTTGGTACAGACATCAAGGCAGATGAAGTCTTTACAAGTGTTTTAGATGGTGGACAGTCAGGGGTAAGTGAAGGCAGCCTTAATGCTGCCTAGATTGAAAAAGGGAGCCAACCCCCTTCTCCTAGCCAGGACAGGATAGCAAGGGTGAAAGCTTTCTGTGTGTCACACTTGGTATCTTTGTGTAGCTATAGGGGCGAAATGGTCCTTGTGAATCATTACACATTGTAATTCTAGATTATTTTTAATTAGGAAAGTGTGGGCGTGGTACCTTCAAAATTTCAGAATGCTGCTCTGAGTTTGTTTCATCTGATCTTTGGGGGCTTTTTACACTGAAGAGTTTTATACACTGTTCCTTTGTATCTGCTTTTGTCGATAGCATCACTCTAGGAGCAAAATTTGTCTTTCTTCTACAGGTGTTCATCTTTAAACATGCTCCCGTCGATGTTTAATTTTGCCATTTTCAAAAATGCTAAGGTTTGCCGTTGTTTACTGTTAATCATCCTTGGAAAGATTTCAATACAAGTAGCTGACTTCTTCCCCTCTCCTTTAATCTATATCTGTCCATCTTCCCCGTGCAATTTGTCTGCTCCGCCCTAGGTAAAGTACTTATGACTAAACCAGATAGGTGTGAGCAATCAGGCAGTTAATATTTGCGAGGATAAGAAGTATAATTTATGGAGACAAATTGAGACAAAATAAACGTGCCCTACACAATTAGCATAATAGCTGCATATCATCAGGTTTTCCCTATGTATTATTATGACTGTCTTGATTAACGAGGTGTAGAAGGATTTGGAAAGACCAGAAAAAAGGGTAGGGAGTAAGTGGGAGGTAAGAGGAAGCAGAGAATGAAAATATACGTGTGCCCAGCAAAAAGGAGTACATTTCATCCATTTCTTGGCAGTACAGGCTTGAGGAATAAAGTCTGATGGCAGCTGTTAGTTCCAAACAGGTAGGATTGATCTAAATTATAGTTTCTTGAGAGGGTAATTCTTTCTGGCGACAGTTTTTCTGCTTCCATTTGCTTAAAGAAGGAGGAGGATCTTGACCTTTCGAGCAGTAGAAGGCAGTTCTTTCAAAGGTTTTCATGACTGTCGAGCTTGTTTTCCTACGATCCGTAGGAACAGAGGTATCTGCAAGCCAGCCTGATGGGCGCAGTTTGGCTGACAGCGTGATGGGAAAGTTCAGACCTCAGGGAAGGAGATTACAGACTTCCTGCCAGAAGGGGGTAATTTTGTCACAGGTGCAGAGTACACTAAGTGTTACAGGGATGACAGAAAGTGTTGACACTGACATTTATTTCCCAGACTTTGGTAGTTTAGCAGCTTGGAGTCTTGCGGAAGTCTCTAGGAAGAAAGTGAAGATGTCACGTTGAATGATATCCCAAATTCTTTCCCAGTTACTTTGTGAAAAGAGTAAGGCTTCCTCCTTAGTATCAGCTCTCTCTGGATAGGAATGAATTTGCGTATGAGTAATTATGAAATGAAAACGCACAGTACGCTGTAAATCCACATATGCCTCAAAGTTGTTAAATACGATACAATAAATACAATATTTGGGGGTTTGCGGGTGACTGGGTGTCAGCAGAGGCCCACCTGAGCATAAGAGAGATGTGACTCTCAAGCTGAAATGCCAGTTTAATCCCTAAGGACACGTAGAAGTTCATATTTAAAACTCACATAACTTTTGTGTTCATTAAGTGTGAGAAGGGGTAGGTAAGGTATTTCAGCCTGTGAAGTGGCTCTCTAGGATTGTAGCTATGTGTGCACACGGATGCACGTATATGCACTTACTTACAAATTCCTGCAAACTATCAATTGCTTTTCAGTTTTCATCACGTGAGGTTTAAGTACATTGTTTGTGCAGAAATTCAAGTATATAAAAAGTCTCATTCTCATCTCAAACTGCTTCATTTGTGCCTGCCCTTATGTTGGAGTGTAAGAACTTAAGGCTTCCACCTGTCTGAATTGTAGGTGCAAATTATTTTGATAAAATGGTATCTGCGAAAAAGAAAAAAAAAAGGGGGGGGGTGGGGGCAGCTTGCTCTTGGGTAGATCTTTTTCCTAGATAAATTATAATAATTTAACTGCCTGGTGCAGTAGTGAGGATTTTAGTGATGATATGTCTGTACAGTTCTTGTCTAGTTAATGAAATATGTAGCATATTTCGATTTAAATCAAATCTCAAGTTTGGCTTCTTCTGTTCTCGGTTGTGTATGTTGGACTTTATGTCATTTTTTGTGTAGGTTTCTCAAGCATAATGCTGTTTCTGCATTTTAGTAACTATATAGATTTGTCTTTGTGATATTTATCATTCTGTCCCTTGCTATGAAATATGTGCTATCCCTAATCATTCCCTATCCCTCAGTGCATTGAGAAGGTTTTTAAGCGATATTTTGTATGTATTTGGCAAAATATATAAATTCAGCAAAACTATCACATATAGCTTTAGAGTGTGTACTCAAGCAAATTCAGGTTCATGGCACTTTTTTTGCATTTGATGCTATTTTTTATATATTTGTCCTTGAATCAACAAAGCAGTCAGGAATTTACTTCAATGTAAACTCACCAGTACTTAAGTGTAAAATCAGGTGCATTTCTAACTGCTTTGCCCTGCTAAGCCTGTAACACTTATAGTGTCTTCCCATCCTTTGAGTAAAATCTCTCCTGACCACATTTTCTGTTGTACCTATCACATCATAGCACGTCACACATGATACACACACAGCTGCCTCTCCTTGAAAAGCAAAAAAAAATCCCAGAACTTGATGGATGGAGGGATATTGTCCAACAGAAGGAACTCTGTTACAAGCTGGTTTTTGCTGGGCACCCAGAATCTGTACATTAAGCCTTTCTCACCATCCCTCTTTTATACCATCGCTGTTATTGCTGCGTTTGTCCCCTGAATAACAGCACACGGGACAGATGACAGGTCATAACAGTGGTGTTAGTGTAGAATCACACTACCAGAAAATACCACCTCAAGCAAAATATTATAGATAATTTAGTCCTGTCTTTCAGGAAGGCACATGCTGGGGTTAATGAAAGTTTGATTTGTTAAATGTGAAAGGATACCACTGTTTGGACTGCTTCAAATGGTATTGAGTATTCTCATTTAGATAATTTCTTTAATGACAATAGGAGTGGGGTTTTTATTTGTTTTGTCCCCCAGATGAACTCCTTTCTTCGAGGACACAGTCCTGACAGCAGTTATTGACAGGCAGCGCAGGGAAACCAATGCTGATGCCAAAAGGGCGGTCAGAGCACAGCTGCAAACCATTAGCGTTGCCCTTGCTGTCCTCTGCCTTGGTCCCTGAGAAGGGACAGCCAAAAAAGGCTGGAAGGATTGACCATTGCCACCTCTGTAGCAAAACACGGCACAAGCGACCATGTAGTGATGTCCCGATGGTGTCTTCTGCCATCTTCATCACGGGGAAAGGTGCACAGTCAAAATCTTGGGATTTGCAGGGAGCTCCTTCGAGAGCTAAGAGTTGCTCTGAGTGGAAATGCTGAGACAATTGCAGCTGTGGGAGCTATCAAAATATAATGTCCAGCTCCAGGGGACCTTTTAAATTTGCTGGCTCATGCCAGAAAAAAAGTAAACTTAGAAAAAGATGTGTAGAACAAGTGAGTGTAGCACTTTCTGCACCTTGTCTTGAAGCTTGCCAGTCTCAGGGTCAAGATCTTGAAGGTCCCTTCCAACCCAAACCATTCTGTGATTAAAAATCTGGACCCTGCAATGCAAATCTACCAGATACACTGAGCCACACACCTTGAGGTGGAACCTGGCTCAGTGTTTAGAGGAGGGAGACGTTTCTTATATAGAGAACATTTGTTTTACTGCCACGCGATTTGGCCATTAGCAGTAACGTAGGTGCAGAGGTGTGGTTTGTCAGTCGGTGTTGCAAGTTCAAAGTGTCTTTAGGAACGTGCCACACACGCTGCCACTGCAAGGGATGTGAGAGGGACGGGCATGTCAGGGCAACCTTACCCTCTCTGAGCTCCTGTGGAGGGAAGGGCAAAGCCAATCTCACCTGAGTCTTTTGTATCTCACTTGTCTTTTCCCTCAGTGTTGCCATCCTTTATTTAAGTAGTTTTGAGGGAAAAGCCCTTCGGGAGAGCGAGGTGGACGCTTGGTCACTTTCAAACTGTTAAGGGGGGGAAAGAACAAAAGGAAAACCTCTCACTAAGGCAAATTAAGAAAAAAAATTATAGTTTTAAAAGCTGTCTGTTGAAGGGACAGTGCGGGGGGAGAGTTGGGGATCTGGTGACTGGCTTGCTCCCATGGGCTGCCTTCTCCACCGTGGCTGCTGCCAGGCCCCGGCTCCCCTGCAGCGCCGGCAGTCGGGGGGTCACAGCAGTCTGTCACAGGCAGGGGGGTCACAGTGGTCTGTCACAGCCTGGGGATCGCAGCGGTCTGTCACAGCCGGTGCCCGCCCGGCAGCCCACGCGCGCCGCCTTCCCGCGCCCCTCGCCCGCCAGTCACGTCCGAGGTGCCCGTGGGGAGTCCGGCGGGAAGGGGGCGG
>WKFP01014889.1:226146-269810 GCA_011057875.1 Pterocles orientalis | reverse complement strand
AATTTTGGTTTTGTTTTGGTTTTTGGGGTTTGGGGTTTTTTTTTTTTCTGCTCCAAGCAAATAACGCTTTGGTACCCAAAGCATGGATGGTTCTGGTTTTTTTTCCTCTTTTGCTTTTTTTAAACGGTAGAGGTGGTTTTTAGCATGTTTACTACAAATAAGTATAAAGGAAAGGAAAATTGAGGAGACTCAAATAAAAGCATGAATAAAAACTGCTTCAAATAGTGGCCAGGCTGCTTTATTTTTAGTAATCTAGCAATTATTTTTGGCTTAAATGATGCTTAAACCCTGACCATGCATGCTGTTCCTTTGGGCTCAGACTATGTGTGTGTGTGTGGACGTATGTGTGTATTTGTTTTGATTTTTCTTCAGTGAGCATTTGCACAACGGGAATTCCTGTGAGTTATCTGCATGTTTTGATAAGAAAAATTGCTTTACCAGTGAATGACTATCTCTGTTTGACTAATATTTTGTGATATATAATGCAAAGTAGCTTCATTTTTAAATCTAACCTTTTGGGGGAGGGTAAATCGCTGCATGTTTATGATGATGAAAGTGTTTGTGTATTTTTAAAAGGTTGATTGTTTATTTGTTTGTTTCTAACACCGAAGAGCAAGGCTTTTCCTTCATTTATGTATTTATTTTTAAATAACAACCCTCCAAGGCATCTAATTTAAAAGAGCATCGGTTACAAAGCTTTCCATATTACCCGAAAATAAGCAGAAAGGTATGTGTTTGTGTGAGAGCGCTCAGCTCCTCTGGGGAGGTGCGTGATCTTTTCTCGCTCCTGTATTCTCCCCGAGAAGAGTTAAAATGCCGTGGCACTATCGCGCCTACGTTGCACCCTGGGAATTCTGCTGGCACAACCAGGGCTGGCACCAGGTGGGACGGGTGTGTCGCGATAGTGAGCAAAGACAAAGGTGAGGACAAGGGTTGCCAAAAGACACAAAGGGGCTTTCAAAGAGAGGAAGCAGCAGCTTCTATCTGTACATAAATGTCTAATTCTCTCATTTTCTCCTCATTAGATAGAATGCAAAGGGGAAAGGCTTTTCTGATACGTTGTTTTCGTTCAAATGAATCGGAGGATAATAAAGTGAGGAAATGATTATTCAGATTTATCCCAGTTTGCAGGTTGTAACCACTGTGTTGAGAGGAGTAACGGTTTTGGGGGGCTTTTCATGATAGTGAAAAGGTTACCTGCTGCATTGGATCTGAGCCGTCCTTTTTTTTTTTTTTTTTTTTTTTTTTGACTGCAGTTGAGGGACAGAGGATCAAAACTTTGTACTGGGTATATTGTGTAATCCTGTTTGTGTTTGTTAGCTGAGCTTCCTCAGAGTTCTGCCATTAAGCCATTATTTTTTTTTTATTGTATGCATTGAAATCTCTTGATATGCAGCTCTGTAAAGCAGCTCTTCTCTTACTGCTCTGGGCTGGTTTTGTGCTTCCCGTAGAATCTCTACCCCCAAAAAAATATTTTGGGTGGTTGTTAAGAGTTTTCCCATGCCAAGTGGTTTTGGCCTGTTGGTATCTTAGGCCACTGCTCAAGTTCAGTCTGGAAACTTTGTAAATTGAGTTTGTCATTCCCAGCTCTGTTCCTAATAGTCTTCCACATCACCTAGGCATCGTATATAATTTGACACAGCTGACAGCATCTACTTAGAAGAAGCTTAGGGCTGAGCCAGAGTGGAAATTGAATTGCCTTTCGACTCCCTAATATTAATGATCCTTCCAGGTCAGCACAGGAGTAATTGCCAGGGCAGCCTGAGGAATTGTCCATTAAACCTGCCTAGATGGTAGCTCACCTGGGGAGAGATGCATCCGGATAACGTCTACAAAATGAATTCCATTTGCTTAATAGAAGGTCTGCTAGAGTTATGAGTATCTCAGAAGCCAACATGTGGTCTCAAGTTTAATATCAAGTGATTTTTATGGTATTTTAAGATTGATTATAAGGCTAGGCAGATTTGCCTTAGATGCGTTTGAAAAAAGAAGTGCACATGAAAGTCTGGTTGGTAGTTATATCTTGGAGGGCAAGCCTGTGTTTCTGTGAAGGTATAGTTTGATCTAAACCCTTGTGCATAAAGCAAAAGAAGAAAAGTTCTTCATGTCCATGTTCTTTAGTCCTTGAGGTATCAGCACATTTGAAATAACCCATTAATCAGTCAAAGTTTGTGTACAGCAAGGCAGCCTGATGAGGTGGGCAGCTAGACCTTTAAATCCAAAATCAATATTCAACAGGAATTCAGAGGAGACACACAGCCTAAGGACAATGTTGAAAAACTCAACTGCGCTTTATGTCTTGGATTAATGCTGATTTAGCAAGAAATCCCAGTCACAGTGTGAGAGGGTTTATTTTTTGACCTTGTGCATTTGAGATGACATAAAAAGGTAAGAGTTGTCAGCACGGCTTTACTGTGAGGAGGAAGTACAGAGGAGGTTCTGCCATCTCCTCTTGCCATGATGAAAGGTGCCCGCGCAGAGTACCAAAGAAGACAGGTGCACACAAACGGCTAAAGTACTGATGCTTCAAAATAAAAATTGCATTTTTCAGAACTTGCTTCTGTGCTAGGGAGAGGAGTCAACAAAAATCCAATCATGGGGGTAGTTTGGCAACACAGGTGAGGGAATGATCTAACCTGCTGCAATCCGAGTGGGAAAAATTTTTTAGGAGATCGTGGACCACTCTATCTTGGCTCTTCACGTCATGGGCGTTTTTCTCAATGGGCATGTAAGCTGTGTCAACTCCGTGTCTTAAAAGGATTTCTCACTCTGCTGCCACCCATCTGCCTTGGGTCACCCATTGCCACTGCTTAGAGCTGTTGTTTCCTCTCCTTAGAGATCTTCGTGTCTTCTCACTGTTAGTGGTGGTGTCACAGCTCAGTTGGGTTGTGTGTACATAAAGAAATCAACAAGATAAATAGTGGAAGAAAACATCAAATTCAGTCTTAGCCAAGGAGAAGCTTGACAGTTGGAACTTGTTGATGAACGGTTTCATAACTTTTTTGGCTGACATTTTGAATAGCTTGAAGTATTTTATCATTATTTTTAGTTGTGTATATTAATGTAAATTTTAGTCATTCTGTTTGTTTCATGTTGCTAATTCTCACTCATTAGTGAAGTTTTTTTCAGCGACTAGCAGATTGGCTTTTCTGACAGAAAAAAATAATTTTATGCTTGTTTTGCATGTTCAACCACTGGTAGCTTTGGATTTCTTCTGGCTCTGTTGTTCTCTCGTTGTTTTTACATTCCCAACATGGTTTTTCAATCCCTAGGGCATTTTGTCTTGCTCTTGCAGACCGCTCTAAGCAGCAGATCCAGGAGGAGTCTGACAAAAGCGTGAGAGGTTGCTCTTGGGGGGTGGCTTGAATGATTGCAGTATTTTGCTATGATTTTCTGCATTGACTCTCTCTTTTTATCTGTGTCTGCATCTGAATTGTACTTTATTTTTCCCTGTGGGATGCATATTAGATTTAGCTGTATGGTCACATGCAGTTAAGTAGGCTAATCCTTTTTTTCAAATTTTATCTCGCAGTCCCTTTTGGGTGAAACTTCAGGTAATGTCACCAACCTAAGTACCATACCGAGATGAGACAGAGTAGAGGCCAGGGTCAAAACTTACAGTCAGCGGCTTTTTGAAAGGGTGTGGAGTGACTGTGCATCAACAGGCAGCCAACAAAACCCTTTCAGTTATTTGTCCATAGTTTCTCCAAAGAAATACCTGTTGGGACTATTTCTGTGCAGCCCGCATGCTGTGGCTGGTTAGGTTTTGATGGGACGCTGCGAAGGAGGTCAAATTATTGTTCTATGCTCATGCATATGGATTGCTACTAGCAAGAGATACCGCTTATTTTTCTCTATTAATGCATTAGACTGCAAAAGTGGAAATATGCATGCAGCCTTTAAAAAAAAGTGGAAGAAGGGCCATGGATTAGAAAATATGTTTTGGATGTGCAGGAAATCTGGGCATTGTGGACACACAGGTTGGTCCTGTGCAGCAGTGTGAGTGGGTTTCCAAAAAAAGGTGAATTTAGGATGAAATTCTATCATCCTTAAGGTCAGCGGGAGTTTTATCATTGACTTTAATGTCATTCACATGTCTTCCCTGGCAGAAGTCTGAATAGTGCAGAGTGTGAAGTCCAGGTAGGGAAGGACGTCCAAATTGATTTCTAAGCCTAGCTAGCTCTTGGTTGATTGTTGCTGGAAGTGTATCACGAGGGAGGTGGAAAATGAGCATGATGGTAGTTTTACTAAAATGATTCATTTTAAATTCAGTCTCGTGAACTATATGGTTACTTGCCAGCGAAGAGCTGGGAAGCTTGTAGGTGGTACAGCATTTCTTGTGCTGGTAGTCTGTAACATCCAGGACCTTTGGAATACCTTCTGGTTTGAATCTGGCCATATGTTTTTTGTACAAATCCAGGAACAAATACGGTAAGTTGTGGGCTTTAGCACAGAATAAATTGCATTTCTTGGTCACAATAATGTTAGTGCCTTGTTGGCTGGTTTCTCTAAATTGGTTATGCTGTGGCTGCAAACCAATAAAAACTAAACTACCTGAAGTAAAGAGTTCAAGTATTTAAGGTTCCAGAAGTTTTATATTTTTATTTTCTTTCTTGTAGTTCTTCTGATTTCTTTTATTCCCTTTCCTATCTGTTTTCCTTGCTGGTTCACGCTCACTGTGAAGGTTACACCGTCACGTACACTGTTGTTACATTATTCTGCGCTGCAGGCTGGGGGAGATGCTTCGCTCTTCTGTGGTGGTGATTATTGCTGCTTCCCTTTAGTCATTCAGGGGTTTTGTTGGATTTTTCAGAATTTATCTGTGATGTTATTTGAGCTGTCAACCAAAACCAGTAAGTCAGCAAAGTTTGTGAGCGAGTTCAGTATCAGGAGAAGGGTGGTTAGAGACCAGGGCTGTGTGTCTGCACTGTGACCGCTCCCGATTTTTACAGCCCCCTCAAAGCAGAACATACACCCTGGGCACAGCTGCACTGGAGAAATGGAGAATGGCTTTTGGTTGGCACCTGGTTCGTCTTGCATGACCAAAGGGTCTTTAAGAAGTATGTTGCCCAGAGACTAGGTAGCAAAGAAGCAACTGTACATTATTTGTGTTGAGTACGTTGTACAGTAGAAGTGAAAATGAAGTTCATATGGCCCTTAAGAGTAAAGCATATCTTTGGGTTCCTCGTTTGTGTTACCGTAGCTTAGCAACAGGGATATGACAGCAAATGAAAAGTCACAATTTTACTGTACATATAAGACAGGTATATTAAATACTGGTATTTAAATGTCAGTAATGCACCAAAGGCAGGGAGGCTGAGGAGTGAAGTAAAACAGAGTTTGAAAAAGAACAAACCTCCGTTGCATTTCAGAGCAGCGAGGTAGCAGCGAGGAGCGGGTGCGAGACCACTCAGCCAGCATCACAGCAGGCCAGTAAAAAAATCCCCTCCAGTAAGCTCCGCTCCCAAATGCAAATATGCTCTGCGAGGTTGAGGTCAACGTCAACTGCCGTATCCTGGGCAAGCTCACTTCCCCGGGTCTGTGCCAGCTTCACAGCAGTTTGCAAAGCCAAGCTGAAAATGGAGCTTGTGATTTCAGAGAGGATGTCCATCTGCACCGAACAGCCTGAGCAGCCTCGGGCCCTCGCCGACAACTGTTGTCTGCGGAACTGCCGCGTCCCACGTGAGCAGCAGCGACCGATTTCAGCACATGTTGCGTCGGTGCCAGAAATAACTCTCCTCTCGTCCTGAGCTTAAAGGGCACAATGCTACGGCGCTGCACCCCTATTCATCTTGAGGCTTAGCCCCGAGAAATGCAGTTTGCATCCTTTAGATGGGTTTAGACTCAGCCTGGCCTGATGGGGCATCACCGCAGGAGTCCCCTGGCACGTTCAGCACGCGTTGGGTTGTGGTCACTTTGTTCAGTTTTGGTCAGGAGGAGGCTTTACAGGAGACCCTTTCTGTTACTCCTCTTGTTATTTACTGAGGTTATTCTAGCTAACTTAACAGACAGTACAATGTTTCTGCTAACTCCTGCGGGGGTTAGGAGGCACAAAGTGGCCAAGAGAGAATCAGGGTAATTTGTTTTTTTTCTGCCTGTATCTTCAGGGCTAAATTGCCAGCTGCACGATTTTTACCTAGCGGCGTAACAAAGTAAGAGCCCACGCTTTTCTGTAAGCTACACTGACAATTGTCGTCTTTACCAGCCCTAACCTCTTCCTTTGCAGCTTTACCTGTGCAGAAAATTTCTATTGCTGTGTCGTTCCCCTTTCTGCTGGGGATACCTAGGGAATAACATCAGAAAAGTGGTAGCAGAGACATCTGAAAAGGCTGCAAAGGCGACCTTTGCAAAATAGTCCTTCGGGGTTACTGGTGATGATGTGTGAGGCAGAAAGGATAGAGACCGACATTCGGATCTCACCGTGTTTGTGCAGCAGATGATTACAAAGGAAATAATAGCAACTTTTAAGCCTATAGGAATGTATCTGTCGCTTTGTTTAATCTTTGGTTTTTGGCAGTTTAGAATAGGTGTCTGAGATGGTCAGCCTGGTCCTGAAAATGTCTGAGACAATTTTCTTGCGTCCCAACTGTCTGTAATACCTGTTCCCCATTGCTGTAGAGGTGATTTATCTGAGCCAGGAAAGAGCAGCAGCTTTTATGGCAGCGGGATCATTCTTCCAGTGTGCAGCCACTGCAGGATGAGGAGCTTTGGCAGCTGGTCCATGACCCTTGCTCCTGCCGTGCATTGTGCCAAGACTGACTTGACTGCTCTAGTAGACTTTGTGTTATTCTTTTTATAGCCTGGTATCCAGACAGCTTCAGGGATTAAAGTCAGCTTTTCAACTGCAGGTATTGTCACACATGGAAGCATAGGAACTGAAAGTAACCTGTGTAAATTATCTAAAAATACAGTGGGAAGTGACTAATGCCCATTGAAAGCCTGCATCAACCGTAATTCATTTCATTTCCAAGAGAAAATTCTCATTGACTTGTGATTAATTAGACAGAACCATCTGAGATGACTAAATAATCAGATGACCTCAGAAAATAACATTATTCCCCTTGAACCAACCAACTTCAGTTGTTTATCAGACTGCTAGCGCATGGTGTACACCTGTACTACTGGTGAGCTATAGAGAGCAAAACGGAAAGATGTTGCCTTAGCCATGTCGACAACTGGAGTAAGAACAGCTGGAGCTGTGAAAAATGTTGGTTCTCTCGCAATGTGGAAACCAGCATTATTCAGAGCCTGCCTAGAGCCTGCATCTCTCTTAGCCCAGCGCATCCCGATGGGCGAGGGCTTGCTGGTGGGAGTCCTGGGCTTTCTGGCCCTGCTAACTTCCCAAATCAGTGTGTGAGTGCAGGATGACCGGTATTTCTAGCTTAGATGTAGAAACTCGTGTTCCTTCATCGGTTTCTGGGAATTTCACGTTCCTCATTCATTTATGAGTATGCCAGATAGTTTCTAGGTTTTGACTGAATTTGAGGACTCAAGCGAGAATTGGGCAAAGCGGTTACTAATCACATTATTCTGTCATTTTGGAGAAAGTTTGTGTCACCATTTAACTAACCTACATTCAATCCATGGGGAGCTTTGCAAAGTATTTCACATGGTCTTATACTGAAACTTTAGCGCTGTTATTTTCAGATATTAAAAATACATCTTTTTCCTGTTGGGCTTCTCCTCCACTCTCAGTGTCCTAGAACAGGACATCTATCTAATAGAGGGCATTAGGAATGACAGATAAATTGTGGCTTGAGTTGAAATTATCCTGAGTGTTCAAATTGACAATTTAATAATTATGTTAGAGAATGTGTAATTGTGTTCTATAGATGCTGAGTTTTCTCTCTGAGTGCCCTCAGAGGGTGGTCCTGCAAGATAGACACTGTTACCAAATAGGATCCCCAGACCTGTAGTCATTAGTGAGGTCAGCAGTCAAAAAAAGTACTTTTTTTTTTTTCCCCTCTTTGTAAATTCCTGTAGACCTAGTGGCAATGTTAGTGACTGTGTAAGTTGCTGGATCTAATTGCCATGTGAGCTGTTCTGCCTCTGAAATACTGGAAAGGATGCTCCGGTCAGCAGGTGCTCTCAGTCTCCAAAAAAAGAAAAAGGAGTTCCAGTGGGGAACACTAAGCCATGCAGGGGTGGCATCTGCAGTCAAACCAGCGGTGCTTCTGCTGGTGCTGGTGGCCTGATTTTGGGCTGTAGGCGTGGTGTGTGTGCCCAGTCCGTGAGCTCTCCAGCTGAGGGAGCCAGCCAGGTCTGGATGCTGAACAGAGCAAAACAATCTAATCTAATTTCATTAGATTGTCTGTCCGATGCAGGTGGCAGACTGACTACCAGATACATTTTAAGAGTTGAGATTGTAGCCTTTATCAGGGAAGTTTTGTTTATCTTGCACTGCGGAGGTCAAATCAGGGGAAACGGTGCTCTCCTCGCCATCCTTTTCATGCCAATTAAAATCTCAAAGTAAGAGTCCTGTAACTGTCTCTGCTGCTCTTGGTAGTGCACTCTCTTTTTTTTTTTAACCTCATTTACAGTGGAAGACTCAGATTTCAGAACCAGCACCCCTCTGAAATGTCTGGGAGCAATACTTGCTTCTTACATCTGTTGTTTGTTTCTGGCTGAAAATTCAGCTGAGCAGCATTGCATCTGTCCTTGCTCCGTACCTGGTCCTCTGGAATTGTACCCTGGGCCAGTAGCTCCCATGCAGCAGTCCCGCTTAGTTCCATGTCAGTATAAAGGGGAAGACATTTCAGTGCCAGAGCCTGCCTTCAGTATATTTTTAAAACAAAGCACTATAGCCATCCCTCTGCCAGCAGGATCTCGCAAGCCTGCCCGCTTTGATTCCTGCCTTTGCGCACCCTGCCCGTGAAGGAGGCGCCCTTCCCAAGGTCGCACACCGGTGTGCTTTTGTGCTCAGAAAACGGATGAAGGGTTATTCAGAACAACAAAGTGAAAAGTCTCTGAAAGGATTCGTCCCTCAGCAGGTGCTTTGAATCTCGCATGCAGCCCTGGGCTGCAGCTGGGGAAGGCACAGAGTTGTAAAATTAACCTTGTGGGGACAGCTAATTGGCAGCTTCTCCTTTAAAACGAGACCTTTCTGTGTGGTGAGTATGTGTGTGTGTGTATTTTCATACTCTGGCAGAGTTGTAAAAGTATTTGATACCTAATGTCCCATTTTTTCTGCAGTGATTCAGCTGTGGAGGACAGCTTCTGTGTTTGAGAGTGATCAGCCCTGGTGCAAAGGGAAAAGATTGTATTTGAGCAATCTGATTTCAGGCAGAGAATCTTCTCTGGACAGACGTGCTACCCCTAACTTGAGGATGTTGATGCTGTCCTCAAGAGCACTCCATAAAAGAGGGTAGTAAACAGTGATTAATGACCTGGAGGAGGTGGAAGAGAGGATTAAATAAATTGCAGAAAGTTAAACTATTTCTTATATGAGTCAGTGATTGGGAAAGCAGTTGAGAAAACTCCTGTTTTAGCCTCTTTTAAAAAAAAAAAAAACAAAAACAGTAGGGCATCTTAACCTTGCAGAAAGAGAAAACTAATCTCTTCAGAGACATCACTGTTTGTCCTTGTGGTGTTTTGAGGCATGAGGAGGATACCCAAACGCCACTGCCAAAGAGGCAAGGGTAACGCTTGGGTGCACAGAGAGAGGATTTGGGCTGCAGCAGGCAACAGGGAAGTTTTCTCCTTATTCCACATTTATGAAATCCCAGCAAGCGCTGAATAGAGTGTGGATGCAGGCAGGCTTGGACCCCGTGGGTTACAGCACACATTCCTTGACAATTGCTGTCCCTCTGTCCGTATCGCAGTGAGATTTACCAAAATACAGGATTAAGTAGATAAGCAGTTGGTGATAATCTAGAAAATACAGGAGCTGTGTGCTTGTCCCCGGGAAGGGCTGCAGTGAGGCTGGAGGAGATTGTTAAATACAATTTGTGTTTTCTCAAAGCCGTAACAAGAAAGAACATAAGCAGCTGTGAATTGAGCTGGTTTGGGGAGCAGTGGAAGCAGGCTGGAGAAACTGGTGAGTAGCTGAATATGCAGTTGGTCAATGCCAAAGTTCATCAGAGAAGACAGAGGCAGGAGACTGTGGGATTGTTTCAGCCCATGTTCATGATAGATCTGGCATTGATCTGTCAGGTGCTGTCGTGGTGCTGGAAGCAGTCAGTTAGCAAAGTTGCCCGATGGGATATTTCACAAAAGGGAAGGTTCCTGCCTGTGAATACCTGGGCAGCAGAAGAGGCCAGCTTGCTCTCACACCTGAGCGTGGAAAAGCGTGAGGAGCATCAAGTTCAAAATAAAGCAGCTGAGATGCAGTTTCCACCATGAAGGCATCCGTTCATTGAAAAGATGATGGAAATTAAATGTGGTTTCTTACATCTGTGCACATATTTCAGCCAGCCTTTAGAAAGTGCATTAGAAATGATTTTTGGTGGGCAACTTTGGAGACGCATCAATAAACACACAGCACTGGGGGAGAGAGAGCCTTGGGGATCTTCAAATGAAGTCAGGTTTTAGCCATGTTTTTGCCAGGTTTAATAAAATTAGTATCCCTTCCACTTTGCTCACCCAATTAAATTATGTGGTAGAACCTGAAATGTGCAACTCATCTGCCGGTGCCCTTAGTTTCATAAAGCCTATTTGCCATTTCAAGAGTAACATTGTAAGGGAAACCGTGACTGAGACGTGTGGTTTAGCATGGTCTTTAAACCTTTTCAATACTTGACTTTTTTTTTCACAAAAACGTGTCTGAAAAGCTTATCACTGTGGGGATTGAGCTTTGTGGATGGGAAGGAGGATGGCGAGTTGGAATAATTGCCAAAGCTCTGTAATATTCTGTGATTAACGAGCACTAAAGTGTCACCTGAAATGAAGGAGGCTGGAGCAGGATGGGGTCTGAACCAGTTTTGCTGCAGGCTGTCACCTGCAAACAGATTTATGGTTGGGAGAGCCTATGCGAACTCGTTGTCTGGGGGAAGACACTGGTTGAGGTGCGTGTTGATAAGATGCTCAGGCACAACTCCACAAGAAAGCAGCTGCCAGAAAGAATAGTGGGTGTTTGCGTGTGTTCCGACATCTGCCTCCGTGCTAAAACGGCAGCAGGACTGGGAGTTAAACTGGGAGTTGGTGGTGCAGGCTGGAAAGCTCTGCAGCATGCATGTGGCCTCACATACCAAAATCCTCTGATGAGGACAAGAAAACTTATTTCCCCTGCCCGACCCTCTCCCCCTTGAGGAAGCTGCAAATGAGATTTGCTTGCCTAGATTGGTGCTGGCATTTTTTATTTTCACCTGTTCGGTTCTGGGAAGAGGGAGAGTCTGTCAGGTGCAAATACTGGACATTAAACAAATTTAGCCTTGAGACTTCTAAACGAGAAAGAAATGGCTTTCTGGAATCTCCCAATATATAGAATGAATCTCTGCCCTAGCAAAATTTCACTTCTGTCAAGAGAGACCTCTGATTGAAGGAAGGGAAGTCAACTCAAGCCTCAGATTTTGAGCAAAAACTCATAGTGGTTCATTCATCCACACAGGCACTTACTCATAGTTACCTAAGCTCATGACCTGTGACTGCAAATGAATTTCTGGGTTGCAAAGTCCAGTCTGTTTATAAAGTTCTCCTCTAGCATTACAGTTTTAGATGGACCTCTCTAGCAGCAGGTATGTATTACAAGTCTTTAGGCAGGAAAAAATGCCCAGCGCTGCTCATTTGGCCCTTTAAATTGGTTGTTTAGGAATGCTGAACAGCAGACGTATTTTTCTGTTTTATTTTTCTGTCATTTCATTAGGCATTGTTTCAATATAGCAAGACCTGAACAAATTACAAAACTTAAGCATAAACATAGTTATATACCGTAATGAGGACTAGCATTACTAGTTACTGCAGAGCCTGCCCTAGGTTCTTGTTACTGAACATTTTTCAGGTATTTCTTTCCTGCCACCAGCAATTTTCAAGTCACTGCTGCTTTCTTCAGCGCTGGTGTTTTTTAAAAGTCTTCACCATCTTGTGTTTATAATAGTACCGAGAGGAAAACATTTTGCGGGGTAACAAAGGCTCCATGCTACTAGGATCTGCTTCTGCGTGTCTGTGTTTCAAAATGTTGACGAGGAATGCTTGACCCTGACAATGTCTCATGACCTCTGGGGTGGCTTTTCCCAGTCATCCTACGGAAGACATCCATTAGCTGAGCAACCTTGCTGTACAGGACCTGTCTCATTATCTAGAATAACCATGTTTCCTACCGGAGCAGCCTGTTAGCAACAGTCCCTTTATTTAAGAAGATGTCTCGGTAGCAGTGGAACAACTGACAAAATAATCCTAATCCAGGGGCTCGGTTCTTAATGATCTGAACTTCTGCAGAACCTGTTGACAACATAGAGGCTGGGGGTTCTGTCGGTCTTTGTCTAAGAACATTCGCTCTGGCACCAGTGAGACTAATTCCTAGTAAGAGCTAAAGTGAAATTCCACCAGAGGAGTTCATCCTTGCTTCTGAAAGCTTCTACTTAAATCCAGTTGGCGAGTAGGGAGGGGAACAGAAGTGGGAGATGAATATAAAGAGCAACTAGGGGAAGAGTTTGCTTGTGATGCAATTCTGGCTTTTTGCTGTGTGATTTTGAAATTATTTTAATTGTTTTCATTTAAGAATGTTGAACTTTAATGAAAACGAGAAATGAGATGCTGCCACCAGAGAGGAAATTGCATTAATTACAAAGAACGGACTTGGGTGCAGGAGTTGGTGCACAACACTGAAGCCACTTTTGTCGTTCAAGGAGTTGATTGAAGTGGTTCTTGCCTTTGTGAACAGCTGTGTGTTTTACGTTGCAATACAAGATATTCCTTCATCTCTTTTCCTTTTTAAATATCCCTGTCCTTTCGTATCTGTCCTGTGATGAACGGCAAAAGCGGTGTAGGTCAAACATAGGCATTCCTATTGGTCATGGTTGACATCCATAACCTCTTCAGTGCCCCGTATAGCTCAGCCCCTAGCAGGAACAGCTGTAGGTGTTGGCACTTCTGAGGCTTCCCTGGCTTTCTGTGGTACAGGAAAAGGAAAATTTTACATAAATGCCTTTCTACTATGTCTCTCCACAGTATAAATTATGGCATGAAATATTGATTTGTTGCAAGGCATAGTTCTGTAGCTTATTTGCCTAACTCCTGTAGTATTTAAAGGAAAATCCAATTTGATTTTGACAGGTTGGGGTTGTACTTCTAAAGGCAAAGTGGCAGATTTGTAGATAGAGGTTCCTTGAAGAGTGATTATAGAGACAGTTGCTTATATAATTACTGCATTATATATATGCTACCAGTGGTACATGACATTTAAATCAGTCATTAATCCATATTCTTATTATCCTCAGTAGCTAAAAACACTGAGAATGAGAAAAGTAAACCAAGCACCAACAGAAAGAGAGTGGGTCCTCAAAGGAGGTCCTGATTGCTTAAATGAGATACCATGGCTGATAAGAAGGTTGCCTGTATGTATTTCTGAGATTCTGACATGCCACTTAGCAGATAATTTTCTTATCTGGAATAATTAGGGCTATTTAGTGTCTGCATATTTCTATGTTTTCATGCTCAGCTGCTGCTGCTGCTGTCGCAACAATACTGGTTTGCTCTTGGGTGTCCCAAATACTCTCAGCTGGGCTCTGAAGTGTTACAGCTCGTTCTTCTCTAAGGGAAAGTGGCTCTCTTACCACGTCAGGTAGAGCAGGAGTAAAAAGGAAAGTGTAATAAAGGTTCTCGAAGATCAGGGTGATTGCTCTATGGCAGAAGAAGCAGGGAGACTTAAATCAGTTTTATTTTGCAAAACATAAGGCTGTGTAAGTGGGAGGGGGTTGATCTAAATTCTTGGATTGAGGACAGAAATAACGAGTTTACTGAATCTCCAGTGCTACTGAATGTGTGTAGACCTTCGCAAGTGAAAGCAGCAAGGTTAGAACCATTGTGTCCGGTGCGTGGTGTCTCCAGAACTGGATCCTTCTTGACACGGGGAAGGCAGACTTTGAAGTTAGGACCTGATCTGAAGCTGAATACAACCATATGGGAAGATTCACCAGTCTTTGAATTGATGCTTTGATGAAGTTTTGAGTCATACGGCAGTGACCTGTATGGAAGCTGTGAATTTTTTTTATTGTGTCTTTCTAACCGTGATGAAATGCGTGGATTAAACACAGGATCTCCCACAAACACACACCTGCTCGCTCTGCCTGTTTTCTAGTTCATGGCATATGGGAGAAGAATTAAATATTGAGTCATTTTGCTCTTCTGCAAGTAAGATTATGCTTTCTTTTAAATTATTCTTTTTTAATTAGTGGTTCAGGTGCCTGAAACAACACCGTAGGTTTATCTGTGACGCTAAACATCGCTGCGCTGGAAAACACCCCTTTCTTGGGCAGGTTATTGTTTGAACCGAGCAAGTTTCAACCACTGTTAATTAGCTTCCGAACAGTTTTTGTTGTTTGTTTCACAATAATTTCTCTGATGTTTGCTCTGTGCTTAACCAGGACGAGTAAACATTAAATCTCAATTAAGATGGCTATACTCATCAAGGAGGAATTCTCAGTAGTGCCCAGTTCCTCCAGCCGTTGCTTTTGGGAAAGCAACGCTGTTGTTTTGCACGAGGCGGATGCACGATACGCCTACAGACAGTGGACGTGGGCTTTTATCTAGTCCCTTGAATACAGGGAAATATGCTGCAGCAGATGCGCTTGTGCATAAAATATTCTGGCAAATTCATTGCAAGCGTGCTGGAGCTGGGTGTGTTGGGTAATGTTAAGGTGTGTCTATGGTACAGGGCGGATTTTTCTGGAAAATTTTCTGAGAAACCGTGTAGAGCCAGACTCAGCCTACTGCAGTCTTATAAGTAATAGATGGTACCTTGGTGTGTTCTGTACGAACCCCACGGAGAGTGGAAAACATGAGTGCTGGGAGGAATCCCCGTATCACAGAGGAATTCATTATCTTTAAAAAGAAATAAGGTGCGGGAATGGAAAGGTAGGGTTTTTGTAACTTTAATAAGTACCAGAGGAGGATGAACCCCCTCAGCATTCATAACAGAGGCAAGCAGAGGGTCCCAAATCGCAGGGGCTTATGGCAGAGAGGGAGCACCGCTGGCACTGCCCCCTCCTCTTGTCGGGGTGTTAGTGTCTCTCCTCTGCCGTTAAATTCTGTTTTCCAATAAAAGAGAAATAGGCAGAAAGACACAGACTTGTTCACCTGGGTCCTACGTATGTTTTTGGAGCACAGTTTTTGCTGGGGAAGCTTGAAGAAGTAAAAATTATATAATTCTGTCTGTCGAATGAGATGAATTATTCATTGTAAATGTAAATATTTATGCTCATATGTCAGAAAATAGGCACAGTTGCCTAGAAATCACACTTAATAAGAACCCCATGGCGTGAGATCTGGTCTATGGCTGCTAAACAGTTATCCATCTTAAAGCTATGCTGGCCTATGCGTATTTTTAGGTATCCTATCAATATTTTATAAAGTGCTGCAGACAGTCGAGGGAGGAAGTGTTCTCTTGCAGAGGACTCCAATTTCAGGTTCCCCGTAAAATGGTGTGTTTTATAGGGTTTGAGATCAGATACAGAAACAAGGGTGTTGTATAAAATGCATCAGATGTGATCACTGAAGAAACCCCACTGTGTTGTGAATAATTTGCGATCCTTCAAAGACAACTAGGACTCCAAGCAGACTGTGTAGTGATAAATATCAATCTACATGTGTTCCTGTATTCATGAAAAAAAGCTATTTCCTACTTTTATGAACAACAAGGTCGGATCGGTAGTAAAGGGAAAGAAGACAAATGATCTTTATTGATACTTATGCTACATGTTTAATGGAGAATAAATTTTGCAAGTGCTTGCTTTAATTACTTGTGCCATTGCGAGAAGTCTGCCATCTCCAAGTCAGCATTTGGGGATTGTAATCACCCCTCGCAGGCTTCGCTCCAGCGTTTCCAAGACTCGTGATTGATGGCGATGTGTGGTGGTGGCACTTGCTGGATGTTTTCTGAGTATTTGAGAACCACCTGATGCTCAGTGTGCTCCTGTTAAATTGATGCAGGGGATGACAGCCTTCCCGAAACACAAATGGACACGGACAGCTGAGGTTTAGCTATTGGCGTGATCTCATAATGGCAGATTTAACTTTCAGGGCAGAATCACTGAAAACTAATATTTTAGTTGGAAGCCGTTGCATAAAGCTGCAAGTGAAGGAAATCCATAAGCAAAAGCAGGATTTAAGACTGCAGGGAAGACTGTAGTTTCCTTTGTTTTTCCAGCAATGAAACCCATATCAATTAGGCAAATAGCAGCTGATTAATGAGAAACACGTATTTCTCATTGCCATCCTGGAAGACAAGGATTTTCTGAGCTTTGTGTTGATTTAAAAAGCTGGAACTGGGGGCATGTGGAGAGTGTGTGTGCTTACAAGTGAATGGTAGGATAGGAGAGGGCATGACAGCAAGCCTTTTCTTGGGTCTACAGCACTGAAGCTACCTGGTGTTATGGCTAACAAAGAAAAAAGGAGTAAGTTTCAAGACTGCAGAAGAAGGAATCACATCAGGAGAGTTCAAGTTCAGAGAGAAAAAAGAGGACTGCATCCGTTTTAATGTGGAGAATTGGATAGGGAAGCTAAAGAGCAGCTCTATGCCCAACTGCTCATTATTATTATCAGTTACCACGTGTTTTATTGTTTAGAGTTAAAAAAAAAAACAACCCATAAAAAAAGCCAGGGGTTGACAGGGCAGCCTGCATGCACTGAAAACAAAGCAGGTACTTCCAGATTGAGCATTAGCATGTGTCAAGTGTGTTTTAGAAAACAGCTTTGCTCTATTACCTGGAAAAATACTCCAGGGAGTGGCTAGCCTACTCCACACATTGATGGATGAGGTTAAGAAGTATGACTTCCATGCGTTGAAAAGGGCTCATGGATTTTATTTCGAGACCAAAAAAAAAAAGAGCAATGAGAAATGAGTGCTTTGCTCAGAGAGCACTCACTTACACAAAGGTTTTTTTCCAGGAATTTCATCCCCCCAAATATCTGAGTGCAATTTACATAAGTAGATATACCTGCTTGAATTCAGATGTTGCTGCAGAAGAGGGCTGGAAAGAACAAAGGAGGGAGGCTGCAACGTTTTCATTCTGCTGAAGCAAAATATTAAGACATGCTGAAATATGTGTATATTAAGTCGATAGGCTGCAGATACTGGGAAGGAAATGTTAAAGAGCTGCCTCACTGAATCTGGCAGAGTTTAGCAGGAAGTTTTGTTATCTTCGTAAGCAGATGCAGAATATAGCCAAGTCCCCTGGTGCCTCGTTTTATGTAGGGCACTTTGCACCGTGATGGATCTTTCATTACCAAAGACTTTGTTGCGAAATTGAGCATTATGCACTCCTAGGACCCATCCTGTTCTGGCTGGTGAAGCAGTTTTAAGAGCATAAGATCAATTAATAAAATTAATTGGGGATTAAAGAACAGTAGGTTGAAGAAAGTTTCTTCGAGGTGGCTGGGTATATGAGTGAAGCACGCCAGAGGGTCTGGTCTGCAGGGGCAGTGTGTCCGTTGTCTGTGGGTTTTACGTTCATAGGTTGCTTTGCTAGGCTGATCTAGTTTCAAACTTAAACCCTCCCAAAATCTGCGATGCTTTGGCTCTGAGGGTTTGATTTGAGGCCCAATACTGCCCGTTAATATCACAAGCATTGCACAATTGCATTTATTTTTAATGAATGTAGCCAGGAAAATTTAGATTAGCTGAGCAGTGAAGTATTATTAAATGGACAAAATACGTACAAGGATGAGTCAGATATTTCTGCTTTATCTGCTGCCTGGGCTTTTAAGAATACTCGGACATTGCATTTTCACACCCCCTCGTTTGTGCTGAAGGGTTATAAAATTTTATCTTGATCTAAGTTTTTCTTCCTTTGCTTCCAGATATTAATCTGATCTTAAATAACTGCTATTCAAAGCACTCCCCATTTGAATGATGTATTATGCACAGTAATTCAGAAAACATAATTGATTACTTTCAGAATATACTTATATAACTTTGGCTTCATTGGAAATATCTGACTGAATGCATAGATACAAAGGGGTTTTCTGAACATGATTAAATATTAGTAACAAAACCTATTCTTCCATTCCTAGTTGTTAGAAGTACATCACTATAAGCAATTTACAAATCTTATTAGGATACAATAAGCATCAGGCAGTTTATGTTCTGGTTATGAACAGCATGCACGAGCTGAGCAGTAGGCTCGAGAGCTAGAACGCGACCGAGGCACGTTCCCACAAATAATTGCTATGGCAACGTTGTCCTGATGTCTGAGCTCTGCCTCCCTTGGGTTCACACCTAAAGTTTTCTTCCTGATGAAACAAAGTGCTTTCTCAAGTTGAAAATAACGGGTAATGGTGAGGGGATTGATGACTTTTGCGTTGTTTGGTTTTTTTGAGTAATTAAATTTCGAACGTTGAGAAGCGTAATGGAACATGAGGGGAAATGGTTTGCTGTCATAGTGTCCATTTATCATTAAATTCAACATTGTTTGGCTCCTTCCGTACAATGAATCTCTGCAAACTGGTGTGATCAGGTGAAGAAATTCTCCGTGGGCGATCTCGCCTAACTGGTGGAGTTCTTTCTTCTCTTCGTCTGAGTGCTTAGATGTTACCTATTAGTGTTCTGTAAAAACCAATCAACATAACATTTCAGAGTTGTTGTTTGTCTTCCATCAAATTGCTGCACATGTAACGTTGGTCGTATCTCTGCTTATTAGGAGCTCTTTGACTCGAAGCACTGAAATACAGCATTGCATACATACGAGTTTCCTTGAGGGGCCATAAGAACACAACCTGCATTTCTGTAATGTTTTTCAGCCTGTTTCTGGATGCCAGTTCCTGCTTTGTGCTATTGGGTGCCCTACTGGGACATATTGGACATCCAATGCCATACTGGATGAATGGCAAAGGATGCGTCACAGAACAGCCAGGGAGCACTAGCCTGGGCGGTGTCGCGGTGTAAGACATTCCTATGCTGCTGAGGGCTATTTGTTACAGGCATTCAGGTTTGTGACACATGGGTAGTGTTAAGCGAAGAGTGTTACTGCATTGTCGTTGTGATGAACAGAGAGCAACAGATGAAATAATGTTGCCCAGGGTTGCAGGGAACGCTGAGCAATGACCACGAAAGGTAGAGCACTGAGGACAACAGAGGACTTTGATCATCCAGGCAGGCTAATTAGAAGTCAGCAGGAGACAAAGGTGGGCAGAGGTTATAAAAGATTTATCTTGCAACGGTATTAGGGAAAAGAGAGAGGTCCCACGCTGCAAAGGAGAGACCTAGGGAGAACAGTAGTGGAAGACGAGGAGGCTGGGGCTCTTGTGTAAAGCCAAAGAATACTAAAGATGTGAGCAATCAACCATGGGCACTGTGCAAAGGTAGTTTTGCAGCTTTGTCCAGATCTGAGAAATCTGGGAAATCTAGTCATTGCATGTTTTTTGTAAAGGTGTTAAAGAAAAAAAAAAATAAAGGGAATAAAGAAAAAAAAACACGTCCCTGTACTAAGGTGCGGTGCTACACCACCAAAGGGAAAGAGACAGTGTTGAAGCTTCCTCAGACTCTTAAAAGGTTAAGAGACTTGAACGTGACCCTGACCCTTCGATGGCTGTCCAACGTGAGGAAGTCGGGGTGTGCTGACAGTGACAAATTGCCTGGATGCTTGGTGTTGGACCAGCGCGAGAAGGACTGAAGTTGTGTTTAATTCGCATTTCCTCCTCTGTTGGTCAGTGTTCTTTTGGTTTTGTGTGCTGTTTGCTCTCCTGACAGCAGTCCATAGCTGTTACAGGGAAGAGAGCTCAACCTGAAGAGTTGAGGTGTCGTGGAGACACATGGAGCGTGTCGGCGTGAGTGTAACAGCCCCCGTGAAGGGTCTGACACACCACGCTGCTGCCGTTACACGGGTATAGATGAACCGGTACAGTCTGACCTCTTCAATTCCTCTTACTGATGCTGAGTACAGCTGTGGGCTGGCTGACGCTGTCCTCCAAAGCTACGCAGAGAACATTTGGTCTTTTTTTCCCCAGCATAAATTTATCCACCTGGGAGTTATACTGATTTTAATTAACTTCATTTATATCACAATAACATCCCGTATAGACAGGACTGACAGACTCGAGGGGTTTAATTGTAGCCATTCCTGACGTAGTTTGGCTATTCAGGGAGCCATCTGAACATCTTGGTTGCACCAACAAGAACTTCTGTTTCCCATCTGAGTTTGAGCCTGGCTCCTGCACAATCCTTATTAAGGAGGAACCTTACATTATCTTTCTGTTTGCACTCCAATCAAGTGAAGTTTCTTTGGTTTTTTACCACATTTAAGCAAATAAAATTATAAAGTCTTATGAAAAGACATAAAAAAGATAACTTATAGGCTGTTGCCGGAGAATGGAAAGACCTTGTCAAAATACGATGCCCGACTGAATAACTGGGGTGTGCATGGCTGGTTAATTTCTCCCTTTGCATCCGATTTCAGATTCTCTGCCATATTCCTAGTAATTGCTCAGAGTGTGGTAGTGAAGGTGAAGTATCAGACTTCGTGAGACTTAATAATTTTATCTGAGATTTTTTGGATTACCTCATAACGGAGATGTCTTTGGAGGATGACTCAGAAGCGTGCTGTGTTGCGGTCAGAACAGCAATTAGTACAGAGCCTTAAGCAGATTCAAGTTTAAGATAATTCCCTGTGGGTTTGGGCTTTCAGTTTTAAATGCTGTCACGAGAAATGATGGGCCAAGTACACAATTAAGTGTGAACATTTTGTTTTTTCTGGAACTGTGTAGCTTGACACCAGCTGACGTTCAAATATGTTATTAACGATGGCATCAGATTGTGCAGGCACAAGGCACGTGAGTTAAGGCTTCATATCAAACTCGAGCTCTGGCGTCCCCTAATTGTTGGGGCATTCGTTCCCTTGCACACTTAACATGTTCCAGATGAGATGTTTTGTCTGTAGTCTTAGGCTTATGTCCTTTAAGATGGTGGATCCTCATGCACCAGACATCTGCGAAGAAGTTGAAATCTTTGCTAGAGTGATTAGCAGATAACTGCTGACGGTGGATGGAAAGATGAAGCCTTGATGCTGGTTCTGATGGCTGCAAACCCATAATTCTTCCTGCCACTGGCTGGTCCAGCATCCTTTCTCCTCATCCCAAGCCGCTCTATTCTGTTGGGGTTTTTTAGCTCTGTTTTGCTGGTTTACTGTAACTCTTTGTCCCCCAGTCTTCTCTCCCCTTCGTAATGGTCCCCCTCACCTCCCAGCTTTACATTAAGCAGGGTGTTTCGTTTCTCTTCCCAAATCCTTCAGCAGCTGATCGCAGTGATCATTCACACATTCCTGAGCCTTCATCTTGATATCCCATCTTGTCATCATCCCAAGCCTGATTTCTCTCTCCTTCCTATTCCATATTCCTATTCTATACCAGCAGGTTGGAATATCTTTACATGGCTAATTTAATAGAACTAAGAGCAATTGCAAACAAGACTTTCAAAATGGAAAGCCATGAGTCATATCATATTATTCTATCATGTACATGTAGAATTCACAGCACTAAAGCAGTGACAGAGATAAAACTTTTCTTATCCAAATAACAGAGCTTTAAACTTTCTGTGTTTTTTGTTGTAAGTGATTACTTAGGAAAATTGAAGCCTGGACACAATGAATGGTACACAGGTTCTCGAAGGCTAAATGATGCCACCTGAAGCGTGTACCACTCCCCCAGCAATCTCCCAGAGCATCTCCCAGGTGTGCAAAGTGTTGCAGCTTTCCTGGAGCATGTTTCTCACCTGAATTTTGCGTGCCCTTTGTTAGGTAGGAAATAAAGGCATTGTTAGCCAACCCAAATACCTCTGTGAGAAATGTACACTTTCAGAAACGGTCTAATTAACCGTATTACCAAAACACTGGCTTTAATGAAACTTCTTTTAATTGAAAGGCAATTAGGCATTGTCTCCTTCCAATGCATGTGTATCTAACCCTTTGCTAGCAGTAACAAGTTGCACTTGCAGAACAAAGCTGGTTAGGACATCTCTCTGCCCTGCAAAGCTCGTAAGTTATTTCCTCAGTACTTTCCCTGGTCCTGCCAATGTTGTTTGAGTTTTTAATTTAAGACATTAAGGTAAGGAAATGTGGCCATTTTTTAATAGTGGAACTAACTGCTTGATATTTGAAAAGGTTGTACTGCGAAGACAGATCAGTGGGAAGGCAGCTTCCATTTTCCTTTCCCTGCTTTGGGTAAACCTGTGTAACCTGGTGATACTGGGACAAAGGAGCTAGTATCTGGGGTGGGACACTGTGCCTCTTTAGCCCCTCAAAAGTTACAAATGTTAGTCTTTATTATAAAAATCAAGGAAGGAAGTGTTGGCAGTGGTACTGGTGCTCCTCTTTCCTTGAGGAGAGGAAAACTAGGGTTGGGAGAGGGATGCCAGCAGGTCTGCACTGACTGAGACTAATTTTCCGTGAGTCAAAGACATGCTCAAATTAACTTGTAGGACTTGGTATGGGTAGGTCATTTTTAACTACAAGATCCCATGTTTTCTCTTTACTGTGTCTGTCTCTCACTTGTCTCTCTCAGGCAAGATGAGATGGCTGGTTTACCTAAATGGATAAAAAGCAGTCTGGTAGTTTATGCAGTTTTCCGCGTTTCTTCTAAAATTACTATTATTTTGTGCTCTGTGTTTTGAAGCAAGATAGGAAAGCTTTTTCCATCCTGAAAATATGGTGAGTGAGAACAGAGACTGCATGTTAGTTGCAGGAAACACTCCTTGCGAAGGGCTTTCCTTGCCTTCCTCTCTTTTGAGACCAGGAATAAAATTTCCGTGGATATCAGTGCAGCAAGATGCTCTTGTGTGGCACAATTTAATAGTCAGGAATACTCACAGTAAGTAAAACTGGTAGTACTGTAATTGTATCCAAAAGTTGGAAGAGTAGTTCAACTAAGTGCGTTTCTAACTTTTCTGTATGGGGGGATTTTCATAAATAGATGGCTCAGGGAATCGTAGAATCATAGAAAGGTCCTCAAGGATCATTTGGTCCAACCTTTCTTGGCAAACGCATGGTTTAGACAAGATGGCCCAGCACACTGTCCAGCCAAATCTTAGAAGTGTCCAATGTTTGTTCCAGTCTTTTCTCTATTAAGTGTTGCTAAGAATGGTCTTAAACTATGTGATTAAGTCACAAAAAAAAAAACCAAAACCCTATGTTAACAGCTCACCGGTCAATTAAAAGCAACCCCACTTCCCCAACAAAAACTCAGTCATTTTTGAAGTCTTTAAGAATGCCTTGACTGAGCGTATTCCAAAAATTCAGCAATTTCTGTTCATGTGATTGGTAATACAGGCATAGGAATTAAAAGGTTTGCTATCACTGTTGTTGCAGTTTAATAAGCACAGAGTGCCTGGGTTAAAAAGAAAAAGAACCTGCAAAAGTCTCCGCTGTGTTTTGTGAGTTCAGGATTAATGGAGACCAAAATGTTTACTTCAGCAAAAGAGATGGCTAAAAATAAAATGGTAGCAGAAAATACAAGCATAATGCCCAGAAACATTTATCTCATATTTAGAGGCGAAATTATTTTCTTGCCTAAGAGAAAATAGTAGGATTGTGTTTCATCAATCACATTCCATTCTATACATTTTAGGCTTAGTGCAAATGGAAAAAAAAAAAAAAATCCACCTACATTTTTGTTCTTGTTCTGTAATGAAGTATGGTGTTTATGAGAGAAGAATATGGATGTTCTGAAGAGAATCTTGGAAAGAAAGCACAGTTCACAGATTACCTGTCCCTTGTTCTCAGCCTGCTTTAGTTCCCTGGGGCAAATAAGGGTGAAAAAGGTGAGTTAAAGAGAAGCACAGTTTCATGCATTTGTTATTCCCAGCCAGCCACCCTTCCCCAGTATCTCCAGTAGGAGGGATAGAAACAGTTTGGTCTTCTTACTGTAGTTGTGCATCAGTCACAAGCCAGACCACATCCTACCGTTTTCAGGACAGAAGTCAAACACTGGTCCATCCCTCTGGCACCGCAAAACAAATTTAGGTCTTTATCAATGCAAAATGTGTATGATGCTGCCTGGATAGCTGTCCAGGTAAAAAGTTGTAGCTTTGCCAGCATGTAGATTGTCTCAGCTTTGCTTCTGCTTTTTTTCCAGATGAGACAAATGGCTCTAAGACTTCGACCACAGCAATTAAGTCCAAATTCAGAGCTTAATGGAAAGCCACACAGTTTTGTTGATGTTATTTTACTATAAATCCTTTTCTCAAATATATTTCTGCTATTTGTGGTAATTTTTCCCATGAGAATTTAGATGTTTGGGAGGAGGAGGAGGGGGAAGTAACACAAATGCTGCTCTGCATGGAAATATAACCGTGGATTTTAAGGCTGTTAGGTGGAAAGACAGACTTTCTGTATTTTATGCAGAGAGGTGGAGGGCAGAGGTGAGGTTATTCTGCTTTGCTCTGTGGGGCAGCTGTGTCCCCATCACTGCTGGGATTCAGGGATGGAGGCTGGAGATGGCCTGCAGAGCATCTGGGGTATAATCTTGAGCTTTTTACCTGCACTGCAAAGTTTAATTTCTACAGCACTCATTTCACTGACTGAAAGGCCTTATTGTGTTTGGTTATTATATCCTGGACATGTCTTTTTTTTTTTTTTTTTTTTTTTTTTCCCTGAGAGGAACTTGTTAATCAAGGCTTTTGCTTTCTCCCAGTGTCAAACAGTGACTGATTTCAAGAAATAACATGATGATACTAATTAGATGAGAGCCAGCTTTGAGAAAGTGTTTCGATTTTCAGTTACTGTATTTTCACATTACAGGTAATAATATGTCAGCAGTTAATAAAAGATAAAATAAATATTGTGTATGTGCTTGAAATATTAGCATAGTAATATCCATGTCCAGAAATAATGCTTTTCAGTAGCACGGTGCTGAGAAAATACTTTTTGTATGTGGGTGGACGAGCAGTAATTGACGCACATATACTTGTTTGACCTATAGCAGGTTAAATACAACTTCAGAGGCGGTTGTCCAAATGGCGTGTCATCCAGAGCTGATATTAGTGCTAGATCACTGTAGCGTCTTTCTCAGCAAACCGCCTCATGCAATGGAAGGCTCTTAACACCAGGGAGAAGCGAGCCGAAGAGTACGGCCGATCAGTGTGACGTGTTTCAGTTTCTTTCTGCAACTGTCATAGAATCACAGAATCATAGAATGGTTTGGGTTGGAAGGGACCATCAAGTTCCAACCCCCCTGCCACGGGCATGGACACCTCCCACCAGCCCAGGTTGCCCAAAGCCTCATCCAGCCTGGCCTTGACCCCCTCCAGGGATGGGGCATCCACAGCTTCTCTGGGCAACCTGGGCCGTTGCCTCACCCCCCACACAGGAAAACATTTCTTCCTCAGATCTCGTCTAAATCTCCCCTCTTTCAGCTTATGCCCATTACCCCTTGTCCTGTCACTACCCTCCCTGATGGAGTGTTTCCCCATCTCTCCTGTGGCCCCCTTTCAGCACTGGAAGGCTGCCGTCAGGTCTCCCTGGATCCTTCTCTTCTCCAGGCTGAACAACCCCACCCCTCTCAGCCTGTCCTCATAGGGGAGGTGCTCCAGCCCTCTGACCATCTTTGTGGCCTCCTCTGGACATACTCTGACAGGTCCAGGTATTTTTTATGTTGGGGACCCCAGAGCTGGACGCCAGACTCCAGGTGGGGTCTCATGAGAGCGGAGCAGAGGGGGAAAGTCACCTTCCTTGACCCGCTGGCCGCACTGGTTTTGATGCAGCCCAGGATCCGGTTGGTTTCTGGGCCGCAAGTGGACATTGTTGCTTCATGTTGAGCTTCTCATCAACCACCACCCCCAAGTCCTTCTCCTCAGGGCTGCTCTCAATCCATTCTCCTCCCAGCCTGTGTTTGTGCTTGGGACCCACGTACAGGACCTTCAGCAACCAGTCATAGAGATCTGCTTCATACACAGAAAATAAGATTTAAGTTATAGTCTTGGCTAGGAAATTGTACAGTTAATCCCATCCCAAAAAAAAATGAAATTAGATTTTTTTCCACATGAACTCTTTTGTGATTTTTCATGCCCTGTTGGTTTCTGCCACCATTCCCATTGGTTTAGGTTACTTTACTCTTCACTTTAAAAGAAAAACAGGGGGGGAAAGGAATATATGCAAGGGATTGGATTTTAGGGAAGTCCCTCAGTGCCTCGGAATTTAATGTGTCCAGTGAAAATGCACAAAATGACTGCTCTAAACTCCCTTCTGTAAACGTTGCATGAACCATATTTTTCGAGGAAAGTTTGCCACAGCTAATGAAGAAGATAGTAGCGTGTATCTGTTGGTTTTCCAAAAGACTTTTTTATCCCATGGTGCTAGCTGTATACATTTCTGCTCAGCTGAAGCTGACCTCTGTGTTTAAATATCAGTTGTAGCTGATTCTCTATGAACTAAATGGCAAGTATTCGAATAAACATTTTTTTCAGGAGGAAAATTGATGTAAGCAGGGAAGATAACCAAGCATTTCAGAAAAGGGGAGGAGAATTGGAGGTGTAATTTCCTAGTCCTACATCAAGTCTGTTTTCAGACAGTCATTTGTTAACAGTCATTAAATTCTACCCATTCATCTTCACCTGACGAGGTCTGTTGAAATGAACTCCCTTGTATCCTGGCCATCCCCTTTTGCTGCCTCATCCCCTTCGCTCCCATGACTTAACTATTGATTTCTCACTTTCTTTGTTAGTTTTCCTCTTTCCTCCCATCACAGCCGTGCTCTGTGCTCACCGGATGGGGTTTTATTACACCACATTTCCTCGGAGAGCCTTGCATCCTCGGCAGCACTCTCCAGGCACCATCTGGTCCCAGCATCTCCTTGGCCGGTCGCAGGCTCCTGCCTGGCTTTTCTCTGCCTCCTTTCCTCCTGACCTTCCTTCCTGCCGGCTTGGACCATCATTTGGGAGAATTTGCTAGATCAGAGCCTGCGTAATCGCTAGCGCTTATCAGTAGCATCCTCACCTGACCCTTCTCATCCTCTGCTCCCCTCTCCCATGCTCATTCGTTACATCTGGTCCAATATCAAACCGTAAGCTCCTCAGAGCAGAGCCTTTTCCTTCCTTTAGCACCCAGCCCAACGGTGCCTGCCTGCTGTCGTTAAGCGCCACAGCTGTACAAATAAATAAGAATAGTTTTGATTACACAGCTGAAGTTCTCATCTGAAATAATTTAAACAGTAGTCACAAGCATTTATGCTGTTTATAATTCATACAATAATTTAGGACTGCTAGTTTTTAACTGTTGTGTAATTTAGATTTAGTTGGAGTTCTCATGGGATAAAGTATATTATTGAAGAAGAAAGAATAAACTATATTCAGAGTAGCTGTAGGGTGCTGTGATTTAAAGGAGAGCTGGTGGAATACTCCAGGAGAAAATATGCAGGATCCATTATACCGTTAATGAATGCACAATTCAGATTGGTGATTTAATTTTGAGTTCATGTTTCTCTGGTACCCTCAGGTATAACAGGCTTCATACATAAAAATTGAGTACGATGGTAAGTATTTATGCCCAGTCATGCAAAAACTGAATAATAGAAAAAAATTACTGTACTGTTTATTCATTTGCAATTAATTTTTTTAATGATGTAGCAATTCAAAGAGCACTGTTAGATGGGCACAACCACAATGGCTGGTACCAGGTTTGAGCCCATGGTAGTAACCTTTGGGGCATCTTGGTATTTATCCACAGCTACGCACAGTCACTGTATTGAAGCCATGAGTAGAGCATCATTTTTTGATGTGGCCAGGAGCTTTCTTGAAATAGTCACCGTTTCATTCCTCAGGCAAGGTGGCAGATTGGCGATATTTTAAACTCTTGGCTAAGAGACAAAACCCAAAGTCCTTCTTTTTGCAAGCAGAGCTGACTGATGTCAGCAAGACCTCTTCCTGGGAGGGCACACCCATGAATATCTGTCAGAAACTACCTTATGCAGTGGCTTCTCGCTTTTCAAAAACTGATTTTTTTCTCCATTTTTTGTATTGGCTTATGCTAAGCTTTTTCTGCCATCCTTTTTCTGAAATGTGAACAGATGTCCAGCTTTTTAAGAAGCCATATATGACAATGGACTGCATTTTAAATCATACGACCACATCCGCAGAATGAATCTTAAATGCCCTGAAAATACACAAAGAAAAGAAAATCCAATCAAAAGAAATTCTGCCTGGCTTTCCAGGTTATACAGCTGCTATTTTAATATATTATTTTAGATCTCTTACAACTAGAGTATTGCTTCTTAAATGAATTAGAACAACTTGCCCAAGAGACATCCTAATCCAATCGTGTGTTACGATGATACCAGTTGGATGTTATCCTATTAGGCACTCACTGTAAATAAGGGATTTTCCACTGACTTTTAAATCCTTGATTAATGAGAACGCTGGAAGCAGTGTCCTGTAAATTAGCCATAGTGCTAGCAACAATTGCAGTTCGCTTAGGAGAACTGATTTGTTTTAAATCTGCCCACCCAAATTAAAAAAGCACGAGGAAAAGATAATGTGCAGTGAGTAAAACATATTCCTCTATCTGGCGTTATCTGTATCCCCCGGCTGGCTGAGACCCGGAGGTCTAATTCCCTTCAGCCAGAGCTCTTCTGGAGAAAGAAGTCTGATAGCTGGCCCAAAGTATTTCTTTAATTTATGTGTTCTTTATATTCTCTAGTGCTTTAGCTCATTCGTAATGCCATTTGGATCTGTGTTAAGCCATCCAGCTTTCATTTGTAGCTTGGTCTCTGGCATCTCTCTTGCCTTTCGCAAGCTCCTTTGCCTTTTTTTCTGACAAAAATATGGATGAGCAGCAGGAAAGAGGTACTTGGGTTTGCCAAAAGGTGAGAATAGGGGAAGGTTTGTGACACATCTTTTAATTGATACTTAAACTGGAATTCTTCCTGACATATTTTTATGAAGAAAACATTTTTCATGTCATATTACCAGTTCCCTTCTTATTCAAATACTGATACTTGATTTATTGCTTGCAAGAAAATGAGTTTTATGTCTAGCATTGACTTTGAAATATACATTGTTTCCTTTAATACACTGAGACATTAATGACGTCTTTCTTGACGAGCTATATTCATGTTTATTTAAGGTACTGTTCATTTCTGTACCCATAATATACATGCACTTTTATCAGTCAAGAGCATCCCTTTGTTCTTGTAGAAGCGCGAATATTCTTTCCATAGGTTAGAATTAGTGTCACTTTATAGAGACAGTTTTGACACTCCCTCTTATAAGTAACTGAGCAAAGTCTCTCTCATACATTAAGGTACTTAAAGTGGATGATTTTTCCGTAGTTATTTTCTGGTAATTTTGAATGTAGTGCAAACTGTACAAAAAGTAGAGTTACTTAAAGTAAACTCTGACCGTACCGTCCTGTATCAAGAATAGTCAGAGACACCTTTAAACAATGTTCCAGTTAGACCAGTACTTCTCACAGACCATCATTTCTTGCTAGGACTATGATGTATGCATATGATGCTCTCTGTTTCATGGTATTTGTGTACAATTCCCCAGTGACCGATTGGTAAATGTTCAATATTCTGGCTGCAGGTCATAAAAGTAGAGTGTCTTCTCTAGTGGTATGGGCAGAAGGAAAAATATGATCCTATGGTTTCACTGACCAAATTGAAACTTTTTTCGTGCTTAAGTGTTTGTATTTTGGGGAAAAGAAATCGACATTAGAAATATTAAGAGGGTGTTTGCAGCTGGCTTTTGTTATAACTCTGGTTTTCTACATAGCAGAAAGAATGGACAACTAGAATACTTCCTTTTTTCTTTTTCTTTTTAACGCTCATTGCAAATCTGCCAGCTCATTTTGGCAGCCTTACAGATTTGCAGAGTGGTTTCCCCCAGCTATAATTGTCTGAGCTATAAGGAAAGATTGTTTTTGTGATTATGGCATCAAACTGTGACATAACATAACTGTTGTCTGTAGCCTTTTTGGTTACCTTCAGCAAGTTACTTCATTTTCTTGTGCCTCAATCTTCTACCTGTAAAATGAAATATTATTATAATAGGCTTTTCTTTGTTATGCCTCACATATTAATGAATGTGTTCCTGTATCACTTTCCTACTCCACAGAAGTGCTGAAAGCGTCTATTCATTAATATTCTTGAAGCATGACAAAGAAAAGCCTATTACTGTAATACGCTTTGCTTTGAAACCCCAGTTGGAATAATAATGATAAACAACATTGGTTGGGCTTTGGCCATCAAATTTGTACGTGTTCAGACTCAAACTGATGAAGTAAAACTTTGATGTATTGTAATGTCCCTCTCCTATTCAGCAAAATAAAAAAAAAAATTAAAAAAGGTATTTCACATTGACCAAAATAGTTTGTATCTCTTCATGTGCACGTGCATCATAGAGGAATTCAAGAATGGCTCTTTGCCTGCTGTATTCTTAGCTGCTTCTTTCAGTATCGTGTAGTCTTCTTATTCTCTCCATGTATTTCCTTCAGTGAGACGAACAGAAGCTTGAAATGCACAGTTAGGAAACATCTTGCCCATAGGAAAAGCTTCTTCCTAACCTCATTAGGAATTGCCTGAGAAATGACCGGGAGCATGAGAGTTTATATGTCCCTGCTATTATGTCCCCTAATAACTGTGGATGTTCGTGTTACATTTCTAAATGACTGTTCTCAGAGGTGGCTTGAACAGAAAGTGTTTCATTTGGTCAGGTTCAGATTCATTGCCTCGGTGTTTCATTGAATATTTCCTTGTTTGTGCGCTGTAACAAGCTGTAAATAGGAATCCCCAGTTTCTTTTCTTTTTAGCGTGTTGTATCGTGTGTGTCCTGGTTTGTCTCCTTTGTCTTGGTGTATTTGATTTCTTTATACAAAGAGCTGGCCAAGCCCATTTTGGATAGGTGTTCCTAGAGCCCCTCAGACCTAAATATAGCACTCAGGCAGTACATTTTTATTTATTTAGGAAAACACGACATTTTCACTTATTTAAGACAATAGGATGATAGTTTCTAACACTTCATATATTCATTACATTTTATTTCCTTTTCTTTCTTTCCATTTAGTAGTTTTCAACTCAGCGAGAGTTATTTTCTTGTTTTTGGCTCTACATCTGAGAAGGCAAATGCAACGAATGGAGAAAACATTCACGACATTTCTGATAGTTTTAACAGCTGTAGGCAGTTCAATATTTTGACGTGTTTTTTTTATGCTCTCAGTGTTTTCAGCTGTATCATAGTAGAGGTATTGGAGATAAGGAGGGAAGAGCAGCAGCCCCAATATACATAGTCAATCCTTCTACTTTCTGTTCTTATATAAAATAAAAATTAAAATGTTTAAGTGCCTGCACTGGATATGTAACACAGTTCTTTGAAAAACTGACAAGTGTGAATTGAAAAGCAAAGTGCCATTAAACCAGTGTTGGAGAGTGTCACTCTGCCATTAAATATGAAGTGTGGAATGCTCTGGGCCTTGCATAAATCCGAGCAATAAAAGAAATGCCCGTGAGAGTCTTACAACGTGTTCAGTCAATTAAAATATATCTGACTTGCATTTTTTTTTGCAGACCACAGATGACATCCTGGTGGCCTCGGCTGAATGTCCTAGCGATGACGAGGACATCGATCCCTGTGAGCCGAGCTCAGGTGGGTTAGGTTAGTCAACTTTTTTATTACTTTCTTTTCTTTCATATTTGCATGCTCCAATCTCCCAGAGTCCCAGTTAGCAGGACAGTCTTTTCTTACATTGAATTGGGGCCAGTGTCAGCAGAGAAGGGAGAGTTTGCTGCATGTTTTTCAAAGACAACTTTGATACTCGTGATCTGAGCAAGGTTAGAGCTTGACCGAGGACCTGAGGCTGGGCTGGGAAGGGCATTTTGGGGCACTTGCAGCTGGGTTGTTGTGATAAAGGGTCAACTTAATTTAGGAGAAAGATGTTTGCAATTGCTTTTGCCTTAAGCATTTCCCTCAAAAAAGATAAAAATGCAATATTTCAAGTGTCATATTATGTCAGTAGTAGAAGCAGAGTTCATTCTGAATTACTGTTTATAGGATGAAATACTGTATAAATGGTAAAAACCTGGAGACACAGAATAAGTCTCAAATTTCAAATTGTTTTATGGCTTTTTTTTTTTCCAAGACAAGACTATTCAGAGTGGATGTTTCAGTTCTGATTAGAAATGAAAAATTTTGACATTCAAGTATTTTCAGTGAAACAAAAGATTCGTAATATTTTGGCCGTGTCTTTCCTACTCCCACTGAATAATGGAGATTTGGTACTAATTCTTCTCCCTGATACAATTTCCCACTTACCTTCTTATTCAATTAAATACCTACTCTAAAAATCCAAATGTTTATCACAGGTCTGAAAGGAATGCAAAACTTCATAATAGCAATCTGAAGAACGATGTTACTCTCTAACCTTTAAAAAAATCCCAGCTGTGAAATTAACTAGTTCAGCTTTCTTTATTGGCTGGGGTAAGCTTTTAACTTTTCTGAGGAACCAACTATTGGTACCACACACGTCTCAGTTTTTCTTATTCACTTGAATTCTGCACTGTTGGGTCGCACGCCTACTGTCAGTTGATTTAGATAATTTGGTAGTCTTCAGTTTCCAAGTAAAACAATTAAGATAAATTTGTTGTGCGCCACATATGTAGTTGCAGTAGAAATCAATGGAATTTGAGACTGGCCTGGATATTAATGCAAATCAAAACTAAACCATCCTAGTACAGCACTCAAATCAGGGAGCAGGGAATACATCTACATAGCCTTAAGGCAAATGCAATTTTGCTTCAAATGCAGATGCGTGGTTCCTTTTTGAAGTCACACAGCCTAATACCCACATGCAAATATTATTTCCATTTAAGTAAAGGCAGAGACATTCAGGACTTGTCTCAGTGTTTGACGAACCTTCAGGGTGGCATTAGAGCTCTTCTGGGAGCCAAAATATTTATAGATTTTATGAGAATACCTTGGAGTTGGTTGCTTTTGCTTTCCAGTAAAAGGATTTCAGAGTGTTTTTCAAAATGCCATGAGATGGTGTGGCCATTCTTAGAACTGAGCAGCGATAGATACACCCACCTTACACGTTTTTATATCTCTCAGGAAGACAATTCACTTGCAGAAGTCCCAGACATCATGAGCAAAATATTCAGGAATTGTGATAAGAATTCATTTTTTGAAAGTTTGAAAATTAATTTCCGGAATGTTTTTTCTCTGCTTTTTCCTTCTGATTTTCAAATTCTTGAGTTTTGTCCAATACGAGTCAAGGCAGTAGTTCATATGGCTCTGAACTCATCGATGTGAATTGCTTCCTTTCTTTAGTTAACTGGGCAGTGCTGTTCAATAGGTAAACTGATATTTATCTACTGTAAATGTAGGGGTTTTTTTTAATTTTATAAGGCAACTGTAAAACAATACATTAGTTACTTAGCACTAAAAATTTTCCCAAGCCTCTTAGAACACAGCCGTTACATTAGAAATGTGATTGTATTGTCTCAGCCTTACGGCTTGCTGAAAGCCAGTGAAATTTCAGAATAATTCGTTGAGGTTGTTTTGAACTTCAGATCTGGGGCTGCAACACTCACTACTCCTGGAGCCATGCACATTTAGCTGGTGGGTGCAGGAATGGGGTGGGGAAATGAAGCTTTCTGACAGGCTATCATTTCTGTCCAAACTCTGGTCCAGAGGGGGAATGTGAATGTTAGTCTTCCTGCAAACCCTTACCACTAGCTTTACATCCTGGTGTTTAGCTTTCCCATTTTAGCTTATCATTCATCACCCAGCTACGCTTCTCATTTTTGTTTATTTGCGAATGGTTTTACTGCTTCGTTTCTTGGATGCCAACTGCCACTACTTTTTTTAAAAAAAAAATCTGGATTGGCACAGGAATTATGTTCTCCATAATTCCAGTTGTCTGGATAATTTTATCTGTCATTCTTCACTTCAAAATGTCACTTGTCCTCCCACGCTCAACTCTTAAAAGCTATTCATTTGCCTCCCTCTTCATTGGCCTTGTCCTTTTCTCAGATTTGAAACAACATGAACCAAAGGGGTTACTGAAGGCATAACTTCTAGCATATCTGTCTCTCTGTAAGTGTTTCAGTCTCAGTCACTTGGTCTTATTCATAAGCTTTCTCCACAAGTAGTCCTGCTCCATCTCAGTAATATTGCAGGCTCCATGTGCGTCTGAGCTACTCCTAACAGTAGGCTAGAGCTTAAGGAACAAATACATAATGATGTTGACAGTGACAGATTAATGATTATTTTTTAATTTTCATTTGGGATGGGACACACAAAAGGGTATGTCTCTCCAATTCTTCCTATAGCTCAGTTCAGCTTTTTGTCCTGTAAACCCTTTTCACAAACTAAAGTTGCTTCTCCACAGCCACTCCTCCATATCCTCTCTGATGCTGGTAAAGCTTCTGTATCTAGGAGACGGAATATATTATTATTAGGACCATTTTACTATTATGTTTTCACCTCAGAGGCTGAAGCCTGAGATCCCATTAGATTTCTTCTCTTGCTGCCTGACGGTCAGTCAGCAAAAGGATCCACCCCACCATGATGCTCTCAGAACTCTCAGGTCAACATTTTTCTAGCAAGAATACGTTCAAGAGATGGCCAGAGCCCCTTGAGTTTTATTGACAGAGCCGTAACTGTGCATTTACATGGTGATTGCCCATAATATGCCTAAATAGAACCAAAGTTCTTGCTCAAAATGAGAACCTATTCAACAAACTATTTCAACGCGGTAAACCCATGTATCATAGAAAATACTGATTGGCTAGATTTTACTGATTAGCGAGATTTATGCTTAAAATAGAGCTGCTTTTCTAGGATAAATACGTTGCAGTTTGTGGTGGCTAACAAGTCTCGGTCTGCCACCGCTAGCTTTGCTTTCTGTGCACCTGTCTCCTCAGTAATAAATGGAAAGATGCAATTTGCAACACATTTCATATGGGACATAAAACACAGACCAGAGTAGGAGCTGCTAAGCAGCAATCCCATCAACTTGTCTGGAACATAAAGTCACAAAGATTATAATTGCAGATTTCGTTGTGGGATGCAAACTGCTAGATGTGCCGTAGTTGGATGAAGTAATAACAAATTTATTGCCATGCAAAACTTAGTCAACGTATTTTGTCTGCGTTATGTTTTGTATAGTAAGGCAACACGTATTGTTTTCACAGTCTCTCCACATTCCCCTCTCCTGCTCTAAATACTAATAACAACACCAAGAGTGATGATGATGATGATAATAATTATATAATACATATTATTATTATTATTGTTTATTTTTTTTCTCAGGTTCATGTCACAGAGGAAATAATAAAACTTTTTCATTTTGTAGACAAGTTATGAAAAATGTTAGTGGAAACCTATCCAAAAAAAAAGGGCCTGGGATGATGTGCTGTTTTAACAGGAAGAGTTCTAAAGCTGTGGGTGGACAGATTGCCATTTTGCACATCAGGACTGCTGTTCCAGCCTTTCCTGAGCTCTGTACAGAGCTCTGATTTCTGCTGAGTTTCAGTGAGCATTTGTGCTACACAGCTTATTTGTTCCAATTACACTGGGTTGGTATTTATTATTTTTTTTTGTCTAGCTATTATCTAGCCACTTCTGTAGCTATTGAAGTGTTCCAAAACACAGAGAGGTCCAAACTAGGTCAAATGAAGTGAAATCATTGAGTTTAATGGCAGGGAAATCTAGATCAGGGAAAAAGTCTTACCGTTTCTAGCGTACACACAAACAGTTCTTTTTCTGCAAATTACAGTTAAATCCTTCTCAAAGTCAGGACTTGACAAAGGTTTAAGTTAGAAACTAGGTTCAAAACCTCTCCTGATGGTCTCAGCAGAAAAATAGAAGTTTTATCAGTCTTAAAGCCAGAATAAATGGTATTCGCTGGTCTTGGAATTTTTAGCAGAAGACAACTTTCAAAGTGATAAAATGGTCGTGTAGAAACAAGCTTTTTTCAGGTTCAAACAAGTGCCTTTCTATCAACAGAAGTTCACACGTTGCAACCAGATAAAATACTTCATCCCTTGATCAGCGTTTGTCTGGCAACTCTTGGGTTCCGCTTCCCCAGCCAGTGTTTGATTGGTATCAGATCTTGTCCTGTACTTGTTCTGTAGGGAAATAAGATAAGAATAGTCCAGACAGAGTTCAGTAGTGTATACCAGCTGGTAGCATTAGTTAGCTCTCTTAGTCCTTATTCTCAATTCTGAGGGAAAAATGAGGTTGGTTATTTTCCCACGTTATTAAGTCAGGACCGATAATAGGATAGACACTTATGGGCTGATCTCTCAGCATGTGTTGATTTTTCTATATCTTTGCCAGGCTCATTGCATTGCAGAAAACAGCTGGCGATGGGCAGAAATCTCCAAAGCACCAGTATAGCCAAGAGAAAGTAAACAAGCCACTACTTCAGATGATTTTTAACCGTTTAGTCTCTGCTTTGGGGAAGGCTTTGCCCTGGCAGCAGAACGGTGTGGGGTTTTGCATGCAAACAGCTTCCTCCATAGGTACATCCCCTGCTGTGTGATAACATAGAGTCAAGGAATAGTTTGAGTTGGAAGGGACCGTGGAGGTCAGCTAGTCCAACCCCCCTGCAGTGAGCAGGGATATCTTCCACTAGATTATGTATGGATAGATGGAGATGGCAAGGAACCATACGTTCTCAAATGCTTTGTGGTGGTTTAGGTTGGAGTCCAGAACTGATCCCTATTTTTCTGAATGGGCAGAGGCGTGAAGTATGGCCTGCGAATGATTTATGCTTGTTATTAGAAGTTTTGTTGTTCTTTACCTGCCACAAATTATTGCACTGTATTCCTGGGACATCTGGCGGAAAGATAACATGGCAGTAGGAGGTGAAGCAACTCCTATAATTTATACATCACTGCAAGTGCCTTGTTTAGTGCATTTCGTGGAATTCATTGTGCAAGGAGCTGAAACAAAGAAAAATAAAATTACAGTTAGTTCATAGGGCCACTGGGTTCATTATGGCTCAAGACATAAAGGGAATATTTGCGCCTCAGTCCAATTATCCTGTAGTTCTGGATGTGTTTCCAGTACTAGAAATATTACTGGGTTGCCTTGAATCAGCCTTTTTAAATGCTGAGCTGAAATACATACAGACGTGTCTGGATGAGCTACTACAGGGTGAAAACTGGGCTTTGTTTACAAACTTTCCAAATGTTAGCACTTCCCATGTCTATACATAAGGAAACCGAGGGGCTTCAGACATACATTAGTTTTCCTGTGCCTAAAGTTGAAATAGTTGCTAAGGTTATTTAATTTTTTTTTAATCATAAAGCCTCCCCCTAAAGCATCAGAAAGCAAATGTTGTGTTTCTCCAGGTTATTTTGTTGTGAACTGAATCACTTTTTTGTCAATAGGCTGAGCTATTGGTGTTTCTCACTGTGAACTACAAATAAGGAGCTTCTTATTTGAATTTGATAAAAAAGAATTTTTTTTCCTAGATTATCTAAGAAAATGAGGTTAAAAATTATAATTTTTCTACTGTACCAACACTGATCTCTGCTCTTTACCATCTACACCATTGAAACATGGGAATACTGAGTAGAATTGGAGCTTTCCAGCCAGTCCTGAGGATTTTCAGACATTCCCAAGGCTGGGAGCAGCTGAAAACCATAACATGTGCTGAAAGGAAGGGTTTTCTTTCACTCTAACAAAGAATTTTTCAATAGATCAGAGAATTCTGACTCCTCACATGCATTCTGTGTGATTGTGCTGGTGGTGGTGTTCACACTCTTATACATCCTTTCTTTGTGTAACCTGAACCGGTGCAGGGGATTTGTGACCAACATTACATTGCTTTAAAGTTTATTATTTAAGAGCACTCTAAGACAAAATACAGCTATTTTTAACTAAACACACCTTTTAAATGTGAAAAATTCAAGTAGATACACAAGTAGAAGTAGATAGACAGCCTAGACAAAACCAGATGGTAATGTTCCTAGTAGTTGGAAGAAATTTAGTCATTTTATAAACAGTAATTGAAGAAAAATGGGCACATCACTCAGTGCTGCAGAAGGGGTGGCCCAGTGAAAGAAGGCTGGGTTTTTTCTTTCCTTTGAAGATGTAGAACACTGCTTGGGACTCAGTTCTGAAGGTATTTACGGGCAAAGCTGGAGCACATGGTCCTGCTGCCGTACCAGGACTGGGTTATGAACATGGAGAAGCAAACCTGGCACTCCAGATCGCTCATTCAGAAACACACACGGATGATTTGTGTCATCCCCATTGACTTTGGTGGCTTACAGACCGTTCCAGCATTAACTGGAGAGTGAGATCTGTCCAGAATGATTCCAAAGAAAAAAATAAATCTGACAAAGTACAAAATTACTGAATAAGGTATTACAGAGACCTTAAAGAATTGATTGGCTGCTGATGCAGTGGCTTTGTCAGGTGCCCAAAAAAAAAAAAAAAAAAAATTGGATCTCTAACTGTGCTCTTTTAAACAAAGCAGTCCTGATTTTCAAGACCGGATTCAAGATTTTCGATAATGCAACTAATTAAGTCCCAGTTTCTGTGCATGTATCCTTAATATGTGAAAACAGGTTGTAGGGAGTTCTAAATCTCCTGTGAATCTTAGTTGTTAGCCACAGAAATAAAGATGTGTGTGCACTGACAGTCTTTACTATGAGGTATGAGATGTTTCCACAGTTTTCAAAAGAGGTGAAGATCTTTTTACTCTGGAATCGAAGAATCACTTAGCTGAAGAACAGGGTGTAGAATACCCTAGATATATATCTCTATATATGTCTTTTTTGTACCATCTTAAGAGATTTTTTAATGTATATTTCAACAGATAAATTATATGCTTCATTTAGATGCTAATAATCTTTCTTTGTTTCTTTTTTAAAATACCAAGTCAGATCTTATCCATATGTAGAACATGTTGATCATGCCAGTTGAAAGTTTCTGAACTCCAACAGGGAACAGTCTCTTTTCTGTCTTCTAAAGAATGGTCTTTCCGATTTGGGATAGAAGCACAATGTAAGAAAACCTGTCCTGATCTGCATCTTGAGAGAGGAATTTGGTTTTCGGGTTATTTTGTAAACATTAGATTTACTGAAACCAATTAAATAAAGCCAAATGAAGATTATGTGGATTCTCAAAACATTTTCCGTGAGTGGATTTCACACACTGACATTGGTTGAAAAATGCAGAAAATAAGTAAATTGCAAAACTGAGGTTTCCAGAAATAGTTTAGTAATTGGCTGACTTGAGTGAGACTTTTATCTCACTAAATAAAAAATTCTGGAAAGGCAGAGGATTTGCTTGCACGAGGTGAAGGAAGTAGCTGATTGAATCTGGAACAGGTACCATTAATTCTCATGGGAATCTGCTTAAAAATCCTAAACTAAAGAGCATAATCCTACAAACTGATATTTTGAATCGAGCTTACATGTAGAATCAAGACTGCACATAAGTTTTTGACATAAATAAATGAGTTGTTTTAGTTTGTTTGGAACTGGACAGTGTGCTACTCGTGCCTTGATTAATGCAAGCCCATTGTGTTCCTTGAACTACACTTTATTCAGGTTTGATTTGCTACATCCTTATGTATATATTGCATATATATTCTTGCATACTGTATGATAGACACTAGCAATTCTGAAACTACTTCTTGTCAATTGGTAATACAGATGCATTGAATTTGCCTCTTTGGTTTTATGGACATGGTAGTAGAAGAAAAACAATATTGTGGAAAGGTATAAAAAGCTTTATAGCCAAAATACTGGCCTGAATTACCATCGGATTGCTCAACTTTCTCAGTTTTTCTGCATTCAAGCAGGGGAGTTAGAGGTGTGTAAGGAAGCCATTGTGCTTCTAACTAACCCTTTGCAGTAGCTGATGAATTCAATTACTATGGAGTTGCAAAGTAGTTGGTGTATGCCAGCTGCAGCTTATCAACTAATTACCATTTTAACAGGCTGCTGGCAGAGAACGGGGTTGCTCACCCCGCTGCCAGACCAAGGAGGTGAGGGCAAATGGTAGACTTTTTGCTGGTGTTTTCTAGTGATCCATACAGTGTTTTTTTCTTTATGTTTCACATAGCTATTGCTGCTAATTTTGCACTACATGCTAGCACCCACTTAATGTGAGCCTCTGTGGAAGCATTGGGGTTTTTTAGTGTGTGGCTAGGCATTTGACAGCCTGCAAAGTTGCAGGTGAATGCTGACGAATTTGAGAACTAGGTATCTCTAAGGATATTGCTCATAAATGGAAGCAGGGAAAATTCAAGGCAAAAGTAACTTGTAATGAGGATGCATGTACCTGAAATAGTCTCACCTTAGGCTGTCTCCTTCAAACTATATAAAGACGTGAATGAAACCTTGTTCTGTCGTGTTGTCAAGCTATTCTGGCCCACAGGTTTCAAAAGCAGCGCTTCTCCTGAGTTTAAGACCTGTGGCCTAGATTTGGGACTTTGACAGTTGAAATGTAAGCTGGCTTAAACAGTAGGTTCTGATCTAGATACAGCACGTTGGGAACATACCCTTTAAAAAGTTACAGAAAAGGGAAGAGTGAAAGGAAAGATGAAAGCAACGAGAACACAGGAATCATATTGCAAAAAAAAAGACAAAGCTTTATCTCAATCTTTTTTTTTTCTTTGTGACAACATCAGATACACCAGAATTGTTTTATGGAGAATGATGAGAGACACAAAGAGATACAAGGTGGTCTTATTCATGAATATTAGTATTTTTATAATGAGAAAAAGAACACTAATTACATCAAGTGTAATTTATGTCAATCCTGAAGTACATTTATCTTTCTCTTCCCACCCCCAGAGAAGCATGTAAGGTCTCAGCAGGCTGAGCAAGTGTAGCTATATCTGAAAGTTGTATCCCAGCCTTTTTTTAGCGGGTGTAGTTTGGTGTCTGTAGCAGTCACTTTTCCAGGGTGCGTGCATGTATATTCTGGATGTCTTTGAAGCCCGGCCCCTCTTTTCCTCAGGAACATTATCAACTTTGTCAGTAATGGATCTGATTTGATGACAGTAGTTAGAGCAAATTGAACACGATGTGCTTTCAGCTCCAACATTCAAACTGTATATATAATGTTTGTGGCACAGACATTTATTTATCTCTTCATGTAGTAGCTGCTTAGTGAAGGAAGACAGAGAATCACTCATGGTTGCAAAGATGAATGTGGGTGCCTGCACCTCCAGCTCATTTCATGAGCAAGAATCATTCCTTGTTCCACAGGCCAAGCCATCCGATTCCTCACTCTTTACAACTACGTTTTGGTGTTCTCTTGCAGAAAACTGGTTCCTAGGTTAGGTAGTTTGGGGGTTGGGCTTTTTTTTGCCTTTTTTTTTTTTAGTGATATTATAAAAACAGCAGGCAATGAAACCTTGGTCCTGCGCAGCTCAGTGGCAAAGCTTTTGCTAAGCTCAGTGGAGCCCAAATGTCACTGTCGCTAACACTGAAAGTTTTTGGTACTATGAAGCCAGTCTTACGGTTAGCTGCCACCAAAAATTTACATTTCCAGTGCCCCTGCCCTTTTCTTTCTGTAACACTGGTATTCATCTGAGTCTCCAGGGAGCTAGACCTGCAGGCAACTAACTGAGCAAAAGATACTGGTTTAGCTGTCTGAACTGGTTCCCTACGATTACAGCAGCTTACCTCTAGCTTGAAACATGCTATCAGTAGGGTAACATTCGTGGTTTGTCTTCCTTATGTTATCTTATTTGCAAAAACATTTAATTTTTTTCCCATTTAGGAATACTTCAATTTAAAATCTAAACCACCCACTGACTTTTGCTGATCAGTTAAAATTTCTGAAGCAAAGTAACAAATTTTTGTTAAAAAGATTTTCCTGAACACGCACAAAAATGGGATAAATTGTTTCATGTGGAAAAGAGAGAAGCAGAGGTTCAAAGGTGAATGACAAATGTAGAAGTGGGGAAAGGTAAGACTCACAGCGGAACTGATAAAAGGAGAAAGTACCCATATTGGGAGAGGAGGAATAGTAAAAGAGGAGCGATACAACTGCAATTGTTAAAGTGTAGTAATGAAGAGAGGAGCACAGGGGTGAAGACTGCAAAAAACATGGATATCTGGGCTTACATTTTCCATTTTGGCTAAAATTAAATTTAGTTTTGTGGAAAACGTTTTCATAAATACTTCTTATTAAACTGTGTGAAATATTCCCCTCAGCTTTGCAGAGCATATTAACCTACAAAACTCATTGATTTGGTATGCTCTGTCAATTGGCACTGTGCTACCAACTATCCTATCTCCCTTTAGACTTCTGTTGACATTTACAGATGATTGAGACAACAACCCTCGCACCTCTCAACCACAGGAAAGAAAAGTTACTTGCAAAACCTGCAGTCCCAAGGAGTTGGGAGGATTTGTAAATGATTTGAAGTCAGTATATGGCATTGCCATTGGAAATAAGCACTATATTCTGTGCAGAGACAATGTTTAGCTTCTTAACAAAATAGCCTTTTTTAGCTGCGGATGATGTTTTGCTGCTAGACTATTTTTATGACTAGCCAAGTTAGGTAACATCACTTTAGAGGTATTTGAATGCATTATATCTTTCCTTCTGAGAACCTTTGAGATTTCATTCTATAGGAGGTAAAAAACACAGGTTTGTGCACCAAAGAATAGAACATATTCCTTAATAATTTTCTTTTAAAAATATTAAGTAGGTTATTGTCTTGTTCACACAAACTCAGTAAGCCTCTCCCAGATTTCTTAGAACAATTGCAGTGGCATGAGTTGGAGACAGCAAATGTCGCAACTCTGCTCATAAACACCCCACCTCTCCACCACATCCCAGTGCCTTGTGAGGGCAGGTCTCAGGTCCCGTTCTCTTTGAATCATGATCCCGGGCTCTGAGTCAGCAGGGGTGGAGTTAGCACTTCAGCCGCTCAGTTTAAACTCCCCAAGAAGGAGGTTTCATCACCTTCCCTTGGAGTTCATACCTGATAATAACCTTTAAATTACTGCTGCTCACTGAGAACCCGGAGGTTCAGTGAGTGAGCACAGCCCACACTGCCCATACGGTGCTGCAGCTGTGGGTGTGGAAGTGGGTCGAGTGGTGAGGAGTTTACATTCGTTCCTCCTTGCTAAGGGCCATCAGGGAGTGTGAGAGGGAGATTGATTGGTGGAGTGACCTGCTGGTGTGCTGGAGGGAAGGGTGCCAGGGTGATACCCCCAGAAAGGTGTTTGACCCTCTGCCCAGTCACAGTCAGACAGGCCCGACCGATGAGGAACCTCCCCCCAGCAACAATGGTGGGGGGTTGTGGAGTGTGGGGCAGCGGCAAAACCAGTCTAACTCTCTCCCTGAAAGGCATCAACGTGATATTCACCGGACGGTGGTGGACCCCCTGCCGCCGAGCAGAGCCAGGCAAACTGAGAGATGGGGAGGATTGGAAATGTGTACCGGCTTGGCGAAGTGGGCATCCCCCATCCCGACCATCCTCGTTCCCCAGGTGCCCCTGCGAAATAGGTTTGAGGCCTTGGAACTCGAGGGAGAAGTGAGTGGAGGTGTGGAGGGAGGCCCATCTGTTAGGTTCCCTCAGGTGAAGCCCCCGGCCCCACACCTCAAG
>WKFP01014889.1:179453-219937 GCA_011057875.1 Pterocles orientalis | reverse complement strand
TAAGGGGGATGTGTATGAATGTATATAAGAGTCAGCTAATTTTTTTCTTACCTGTACAGCCTCTATTCTGTTGCAATTAAGTTTTAGTAGTTTGTATGAAAGAAGTGGACTAGAAAGCAAAAATATATCTCTACTGTAATTTGTCTTCTCCCTCCTATTCCCATCTCTTGCTCCTGATATACATCAACGAAATTGATCAGAACGGCCAATTTTCCTAGAAACATACATTCATTAATTAGATAAATACGTAGTGACTTAAACTGGCCTTTGGCTTCCAGTCAGAGCTTCACTATTGGAGAGCATGGTTTGCCTTCCAGAAACCTTGTTCTTAAGAATTTATGAGAATGAAAATGATGAGTTTCTTGAGAATCTTAGAAAGTATCATATAGGATTTATCTGGCATTCAGTTATATGAACGACAGCTTCTACAGCACTGAGTGGTAAAAGATCTAAAAAGACCCATTTTAATTCTCCAGGCTGATTCTACTGCAGAATTTACCCCTTTCTCCAAAAAGGAAATAATCTCGAGGTGCACGATAATATTTTTCAATGGTGGGCATTTTGACATATGAAAAAGTATTTTTAGCTAAGTTGATTGTGAAGTATTGCAAGACATCGTAACCGGACAAATGTAAGTTCATCCTGTTTTAAAGTAACACATAGCTTTCTCTTGCATATATAAAACATTAATGCATTTTAGTTAAACATATTAAATATAATGCTGTAATTTACACGTTAAGGGTTTTTTTTCTAGTATTATTTCATTAGGTTCACAGCAATAAATCATAGCGTAACATTTTATTTACACGGAAGTTCAAAGGGAATACATTAGACAGAGAGAGGGTAGATCAATAGAAATCAACCAAATCATTGGAAGGCCTCCTGGGAGGGATATAGATGTTCACACTTTACAGACAGGAAGGAGGAATTTAAAATTAGCTTTAAACAGCAGGCACAACACATTTTGTTGCGTGTTATTCCCTGTAGCTGGTGGAAAAGGCAGGAAACTGGTACAGCTATCTATCTGGGAGTCAGAGCACTTTAAAAATACATGTAGCTGACATGAAAACACCTCTCTTGAAGGTTGCCAACCACATGGAGATGTGTCACGTTGCATTTGTAAAACAATTCCTTATTTTCGTTAATGTTTACACAAAAGTGAGGAGAGGGTCACAAAATCCATCTGAGGTTCATTACTTAGATTGTTATTTCCCTGTGGCATTCATGATTTCTCCCACCTTTATGAGACAGCTGTACTCAGGGAACGGCAGGGTCAGGTATACTGGAGGTCATTACTGGAAGCAAGAGACTTCAGCTGGAGGGGGGAAAGAAGAAGTTGAAAGACAGGTGGTGTTCAGATACTTAAAGATACGGGGAAGAAGAATAATCTGACGACAGGAGATTGGACATGACAGAATATGGTTTGGGCGAGATGAAATGGTCTTTTCTGCTCAGTATCGATTGCATTAATGAAATAGCATGGTCAGGTCAACTTCCAGGCAGTTCGGTAGATTAATCTTTAACTAAATCCATACATCAAGGAAAAAAAAGATCTGCTACTACTGTAATAAGCAAACACGATTTTAACACTGTTTATGAAGCTTCTCCTTTTTCCTCTTTAAATTCATAATTTAACAAAAAACAAATATGGATGTATCAGAAGTGCCAGCAAGTGGATTTAAAATTCCTTTTCGTTTCAAAACAGCAGCGACAACAGACATAACCAACTACCTAACATAAAATCGGATCCTTTCTCTATAATAACCTAATTTGTTTGACTGAGATGGCTTCATTTCTATGACTGTATTGTGTTGCCTTTTTTAACAAAACACTAAATAACGTGTGAAACTTTCAACCCTGAGACATCGAAGAGAGGCCCAATGCCCCTAACCTTATAGTGCTTTCTGTGATAGGTATTTACGATTTTTTTATTTGTTGCAAGGCCAATTTATTCATTATTGGAAATGCTAAGCAAGTGGAATTTACTGTTTTGTTAATAAAATGTTTCTTAATACAAATGCTGGCTTGTTTCTTCTCTTGCCCTGAGATCTGGAGTGTCTGTTCATCTTAAAAGCAGTGAAAAAAGGTGGTAAATTGGTATGAAGTTACAGGCATTCACGTCAGGAAAAAGGGACCTCAGAGCTCTTTGTACACTTAAGTGAAAGCCTTCTACAAGTCTTGTGTTCAACCGGCCCAGTCAGAAAAGCAGGAATTACAGTAATGCACTGTTTGGTTTTGCATAGAATTACTTCATTTGAAATTTTCTAGCTTTTATTTTAAAAAAAAATCAGGAAATTAAAACTTGATTTCCTGCTCCCCTCCACTCTGAATGAAAAAAAATTCCCTTCCTTTTCCACTACTTGTTTTTCTAGTGGAAAGAAGATGACCAAAGGTAAGGTAATGGGATGAAAAAAGTTAAAACTGAAAATATTTTCTCTTGTCTAGAATATGGTTTAAAAATTAATGGAAAAATGAACATATTTCAGGTCCTTAAAAACATTGCTACATAATAATTACAAAATTTCAACCGGAGATAATCCATTACATAAGTACTTTCCTATTTAGTGTGGCATTTAAATTCATGGCTAACTTTAAGCAAACATCTAATCCTATTGATTTAAGCAAGTGTCTAAAGTTGCCTAAATGCATTGCTGAATGGGGATGGAGTTAAGCTTTTGGATCTAAACTCCAAATAGAATTTGAGTATGTATCTTCTTTAATCGCATCAGTAGCTTTTTTGACTTCAATGGGATTTATTCATCTGCTTAATTAAGTATAGACTGAAGTATTTTAGATAATTTAAGTTTGGGACTATCTGGAGAAAACAGCCCCTATCTTCCATTGGTGTGAAACAGTTTAAATTTAAACTTACATTCTAAATGTCTTTATACTGGATTACTACTTTGTGTGTGTGTTTAAATAAATACCGAACATTCAGTTTAGGGAAGTGCTTTATACACATTTAAAAGAGCTATAACAATAGTGATTTTTGTTCTACTACAAAAACCCCACATTTAATTATACACTTTTTAATTCCATGCTGTATTTGTTCATTTTTTTTTTCTTACATCTATACTGTACTCTCCCTTTCACCAAAATTCTAATGGCCTCTCGGTACCTGCATCATCCATCGTCAGCTAACTGCTTTGAGTGATGGCCTCCATAATCAGTCATCACTGTGTCCAAGCACCTAAAAAAACCTTCACAAGATGAGGAAAAATAGAAAAAAAACTAAAGATACTCTCTAAATGCAACTTAGAACAAGAGAAATAGAGCTCACGTAGGATGTAAATGATGACTGTGTTTGTTACTTCCTCTAATATGACTTCTTTATACTTCAACAAAAAAGTTTTAAATTGGGTAGCTAGGTATGATTTTCATACTGATTACAGAGATTTTCTTCTAAATCCAGTACAGTACTGTTTAGAGGTCCTTGGAAGCACTGTGCTGGGGTAAGCCAGATTTGTCAGCACAGTTTTATTTAGAATGAACACTATTTGCTTTATTTTAAAGCCCCCACTTTGTTAAAGTCTGTAGGTGTTTCAGCATTAAAATATTCCTGGCCCTCACGGGAGTGGGGAGAAAAAGAAATCCACAAGGCATTTAAATCAATTTATGAACTGATGATAAAATTGGTCACCTGCCAACCTCTTATTTCTCTGGATTCCTCCTTTGGTTGGTCATTGATCTCCATGAAACCAGAAGCATCCCCTGCAGGTTAAGCTTTGAGCTGGAAATTCCAGAAAAGGAAAATAAAGTGATTGATAGAGGTCTGCTCAGTTTTGTGAGGTGCAGGGCCAGAATTCACCCATTTCTTTACTCACTTTGGAGGCAGCTTCTGTATCAAGATCTTTGACAGATTTCAGCCATTAGCTCCAACCTCTGGAAAAGAAAGTATGGCCCCTTGCCTGAAAAATTACTCCCTACAATTCAAATATCTTCATTTGCTGCTCAGAATGAGCACATTTCCATATGACACTGATCCTTCAGTGGGGTTGAATTGTGGTAGACATTTTTTTTAAGAAAAAACATGTTGACATAAGGGGTAGAGTCATTTCAAAGAGCATGGGATTCTCGGGGAGTAAATTGTCTTTATGGACAGTAATTTCATGCCTGTGTACACTTGAGAGGTTTAAAATCCAGGCCAGTAATCCTCAGCACCATCCTTTCGGTAAACAATAAAGGCGTTGGCTCGTTTGTCAGCCGGCTCAGGAGGCGACAACAGAGCTATCGAACTGCAGATGCACCCGTATGGTTGCCTCGAATAACCCAGGAAAATGGAACGTGGGCAGCCAAAAATAACCAGCGGTGTGTTGGCCAGGCTCATGCAAGCGAGTCCGATTACAACCCAGGAAGCATTTATCAGCTGATAAACAGCAAAATGCTGCTATTAGCTATAGTTGGGGATACATCGCCCTTTTCAGGCCCGGGAGTCCAGTTGCTGTTGAGGTGCCACCAGGCTGGGGGACGGGGCGGGTTTGACACAAACAGCTGCTGCACGCCTGCTGAGCAGCTGTTCCCAGATGAACTCTCCTTTTCCCTTTGGAATTCAAATACATTTTCTGGGAAAAGTACAGCAGATTGCTTCATGAGACACATTGAGAGGCTCCCAAAACATGTCGCAGCACAGCCAGCGCCGTATGAAACAGAAAACAGACTCGGTGTCTGGCAGCTGGCTGTGTGGCTGCAGGTCTTGGGGAGAAACCTCCATCCCGCTCGGGAGAGCCCTGGCCTCGGGTATGGCAGCTGGACGTAGTCCAAAAATTAGAGATCCCACCTCACACTGGCGGGGGCCTCTGGGTGCAGCAGGCACCTGAGCTGGGCAGGGACGTGGTGCTCTCTGTACAGCGATGGCAGCCAAGGGCAGGGTGCTGGGCAAGGTGTGTGGGGAAACCCTGCACCCCGGGACAGGCCCAGCTTGTGCTCTGGGGAAGGACAGGGATGGCCAGGACACAAGGAAGGGCTTATGGTCCCTGATGCTGTCCCCAAAAGGGCTGGCCTTGCTTTCAGTCCCCCCAGGTCCCACCAGCCCTCTGAGAAAATGGTGGGGCAGAGCGTGGTGGGACTCGGTGGCCCCAGGGCCGCTGTAGAGTCCACAGCAAGCAGGGGACAATGAGAGCATCCAGCCAGCGGGTGGTCATGCGTGGTGCCTCTGGCCAGCTCTCAGGACAAGGCTGTTGAGGAACGAGCGTCTCCCCTTCTTTGTCGAGCTCCTGCAGCTCCTGGTGCAGCTGTGGCAGGGCTGAGGCCCTCGGAGCCGCGATGACGCAGCAAGCACAATGTTTTGGGAGCTGGTACAGCCCCCTGAGGGCGGGCGGCTGTGGGGAGGGAAGGTGCAAGCCCCCCAGCCTGGTGTGGGTACGGAAATGGGGGAAATTCAGCTGTGGTGGTCTCACAACCAGGACTGGATGGGGAGCTTGGCACAAGGCTCACGGCTCAGAGAAGCTGAGGTGGGTTTTGGTGGGAGCAGGCCCAGGTTTTCCTTAGCTGCCAAATCCCTCAAAGGAAAAAAAGTAGGGTTCTCAAAAAAGGTGGTGTCATAAAAGGGTTTAGGAATTTAAGCAGGAATTAATTTACGTTTTCTTTAGAGCTTTATCTGCCTGTGCTCCATGTCAGATAGGAGAAGCTCAGGCCTCCTGTCCTGGGGAAGGAGTCCGGGCAGCAAAAGCCACCCAGGGCGTTGCATCCCGTGGGCACTGACCTCACCCCACAGCAACACCTGTGTCCCTAACTGTCTGGGACACAATTTGAGCCAGAAAATTGACCGAGGATAGATCCAGCTACACACTCTGTTAAACCACAGGGAGAGGGACAAGCTTCAGCACAGAGAGACGTAAAAACCTTCAGGAAGAAAATAAGAACACTAAGAGACCCCTAGCTACCTTGGGAAATGCCACCCCACCTGCCACCGCCTGCTGCACAGCTCCTCAGGCTCACAGGTGGGTTTTATTCCTTGCTGATTACACGTGGATCACAGGCTTGTTAGAGCTGCCTGGCAGCCCCACTCGGCAGAAAGGTTGTTCTGCTGTTGGGTGCAGAGCTTGCTGTAGTTACCAGGCTCTTCACACCACGTTTGACCTCATTGTATAAAGATTTTCCTTTAGATTCAGACCCTGCTGGCAGCCAATACAACGCAAGGAGTCACATCAGGGCAGTGTTTAAAGGCTGGAACCAGTGCCTCTTGTGGGGTTTTCACTGATTTCCATTTCAATTACAAGGGAGGTCTAAGGCACAGGACAAGAGCATACTCCAGTGAGAGAGACAAACAAACAAAAAAAAGAGGTAAGGAGGTTTTGTCTTGTACTGCCCAGCAAATCATATCTCCAGCTTCAGAGAATTTCAGGTAACTTATTTAAATCCCACTTTGTTGGTGGATGGGGCTTGGGAAAGGCAAGTTTATGCTCAGCTTTCCTGAAGGCTGTTAGTTTGGGACCTCATATATACCTGTCTGCAGGCTCTTTTGGGTGAAGTCTTTCAAAATGCTGATGGCACAAATATAACTGTCATTACCTAGACCAGTTTCTCATCTATTTTAATAGCCTTATCTAAGTAAGAATTGCAGGATTTGACTCAAAGTTAAGGCTACATCTGCACAGCGAGTGTGGCTCAAAGAGTAAATTTACAGGGCAAAACAGTTGGTGCTGAGGACCTGACCTCCACGTTGCTTTTCAGGATTTTCTTTGAACCTGTTGTAGGCTGGTCCCACAGACTCAGTGCCAGTTAGTGGTTAGATGGCATGAGGTATGTTCATGGAACTTATTTTATTTTATCTGTTCTTATTTATAAGTTTCTTCATTCAGAGGGTTCTGTGAAATTAATTGAAGTGTAGTAAGTGGGAACAGCTGGAGTTGCTTCTGAACTGTACTGATCTTAAATACAACTTTCCTCTTGAAACACTCTGTGTGCATTGCTATATGCCAATGTGCTCATAATAATTCATTATAATAAAACTAGGGTATTTTTAATATGAAGTACCCAGCCCCAAATGAAAATTGCTGCTACGCATCAAGGTCTCCTGATACTTTTACAGGTCTTGGTGTCTTTGCAATTCTGGCCCTCATCTTCCTTTTTAACGACCACCCCTGCTTCCTAGCATCCTCTCTACTCTTTTCTTTAAACCTAAAAAAAAAAAAAAAGGTTTGAAAGACTTGTTTTCTTTGAATAGGTTGAGGTAAATATGGAAGCTGTGTTACCAACCCTGAGATCACCAACAGTGCAATCACTGACTTGTAGAAATATGGTGCAAGCACAGCTGCTGCTGGAGCTCTGGATGGAGTAGGTGAACTGGAACAAAGGGCTGGGGCAGAGCTGGATTCAGCCACTGCTCAAAGAGGCAGAATTGCACTGAACCAACTGTGGTCTTTGGGAAATTCTACATCCAGGTTTTGCAACACGGAGCTGCTTTTAGCCATAGTTTTGACAGTCTTCTCTAACCTAGTTCTTGCCAAAACCAATTCTTTCCTGTAAGGGAATTAAGCAGTTTCCTGATCTAGTCAGTATTAAAATATCATGTGAAACCACAGGAGACTTGGCTTCATTTTGAGATCTTTGCTTGTGTCTTCTGCAGACAGGAAAGCTACCCTTTCCACTAAGGCTGAAACTTCACTGCTGCTCTTAACTACAGAGTGATTACACTTCCCTCCAGCATACTGCATGTTATTGTGAGCATTTCGTACAAGTATTCTGAATAGTCATCATTAATTAATTTAGATTTCTAAGTGTTAGGAATCAAAGATTGATGATACAGACTGATTATAAAATATTTATAAATCTGAATTCATGTAAAGAACCATATTTGTGTTGATGTGGCTGCTTATGAGTTTTGCCTAAGTTCCCAAAATCATCCTGAGATGTCTATTTTTATTATTACATTTTAGCAACAGTTGATTGCTAAATATAGCAAGAAATATTGTCTGTTAACATAAGCTTGTGCAGAAACAGTTCAGTTTAAGCTGAGAACAGTTTAAATTGACAACAAGAACATGATTTTAGAGTTTTTAGACATGCTAAGTGAGCTCTTGGTGTCATCTAAACTAACTTAGAAATTTTAGAGACTTCAAAAATAAACTCAGAATTATTGTTGATCTGAGCCTTGATGGGAGTTACCACACATCCTGGGTGAAGTTTTCAGTGCATATGGATAAAGTTGTGGCAACAGTCTGGTGCCTGATCTTGCACATTGCCTTTCTGGAAGGCAGCTTTGCCAGACCTGTGTGTGAGCATGCTTTTTGCCTGTTATGCTGCTCTGCTCCCCATGTGAAATCTTTCAGTGATTAGCCAGCCATGGGAAACATGACAGGCACAGCTGCACACTGGACAAGTCGCTACCTCAAAAACAGATCTTGGCATTAATATATACTCTGTTTGAGGCAAAGTGCCCATTAACTTCAGTATGAGCAAGGATTTTGTCCTGAGTATGTAGAACCTCAAATAAACTAGTATATTAGAAAATGCTGCAGAAAGCAGATTGAGATGACAGATGCAGCCCTGCACAAACACCCTCAACACAGAATATAGAAAAACTAATCCAAAGAACCTATAACCAATCTGATTTCCTAAAATGGACAATAGGCTGGTGTGAATACAGAAGTTACTTTTGCAAAGCTCAGTGTAGGTTAGCTGCTTCTCTCACGGTTCTGGGATGCTGCAGACACGCAGCTTTCCATGCTTCTGCTGGCCAGTGTAACAGCAGCTCAATACCTTCACCCAAGCCGCAGTGCAGACACTCACCACTGCTTGCGGTGCTCCCCAGACAGAATACTCGGAACAGGGTTGGGCGGTACACCATGCCTGCCAAAACTGGCCTGTGGGATGTGGTGAGGGGGAGGCGGGATCTGCCAAAGGGAAAAAGGCAGAACTCCTCTGGAAACAACGGCAAAACACTAGCAATTTCATTCCTGTGAGGCGCATTCAGCCTCTGCTGCGGGGTGGTCCCAGGGCTCTACTTGTAATTGATTCATGAAGTCTCATCCTTCAGCTGCTTATTGAGCACTGTCAGCTGGCGCTGCTTTGCTGAACAGCCACATATCTTTACTACTCCCACTGTCATCCACCAGGAATTTTTGAAATGCAGAGAAGTGCTTTTGCCACTGCATATGTTTTTCTCTTTTTTTTTTTGTTTTTTTTTTTTTTTTTTTAAGAGTGGAAAAAAAAAATCAAATTATATCAATTTTGAGTTAGGTCATAATCATTTGAAATTCTTACGTGATGCAAATGCTTAGGTTTCAAATAATTGAGTATTAGAATGGTAAATCATTGTAGTTGGAATTTTTAAAAAAAATGTGAAAAAAATTACACAAAGGACCCATTAAAAAAACTAAAACCAACAGCAAATGTAAATACTGTCCAGTCAGTCTTTCTGTTGCTGAACTGGTGTCCATTCCAAGCGTTCAAAGTACATGAACCAGACTGTAAAGCCTAAGACTTTGGTTAAAATAAGAGTATTTACAACATATGAAATGTTAATATGGGTAGGGGGAGAGAAAGTCTCTTCTTCTGAGCTTTTTGTCCTGGTTAAAAATTAGATGATTGCCTAGATGAATTTCACCAGCATATTGTCATTACTGAATGTGATTTTGCCATTTAGAGAGCTTTTCTTTTCCTGAAATACCTATACCTGTGTAAGTATAAATGCAGAAAGAAATAATTATTTTTGAAGCATCTACTGCTTGAACCGATCTTGCTTCTTGTACTAGCAAATGTCTGTCTAAGGCCACACACAGCCCCCTGTGCACACCAGTGTAGCTGTGGCCATGCTGGTACGATCGGTGGGAGAAAGGAAGGAGACAACCACGCTATAGTTTGAGCTTGTACATTTCAAAACCAGGAAATTCCCTGACTGTCCAGTTTGCTAGTGTATGCAGTAGGAAATGAAAGTGGGAATGAAAGGAAGATGTTCTTGATTAACAAAACTCCAGATACAAGCAAATGTTTATATCCATCCCTGGAACACTGCCAAACATCAGAGTGGTAGTTAACGTGGCAGGGTGGGTCAGGATATGTCTGTGGGTTAGCCTGTGGATATATAGCAGGTGTGACTTTACAGAAGTTAGCTGGATTCCAGCCTTGCTCAGAGGCATTTGGTATCACTGTAACTCTGTACACTTCATTGTAATTTTTCACGATTGCACCAATGTGAAACTGAGCCCAGCAGTATATATCCAGATCACCGGGATTTACAGTTCGGACCTTCCTTCAGCCTTGTACAATGGACAAAGCCCTGCTTTCTCATATTTTTACTCCAGGAGGAACATTAAAGTTCTGTTGTTAAAGCACTACAACACAGAGAGCGATAGATCTAATCAAAAGGGTCTTTTATCTATTTTTTTCTACCTTTTTACAAAAAATCAGCAGTTCTGCAGCACTGATTCTTGAAGGTGTATAACACTACTTTGTTACTACAGCAACAGATAGCACTGACAGTACCAACTTGCAGATGAACTGGGTCCGTTTGCAAGACCAGATCAGAACTAAAATGGTTGTGATAAATCTCCTGTATGTAAAGTTGGAGGGATTAAAAGGTAAACGAGACGAATACAACATAGGAAAGTACCTTATTTTACAGAGAAGCTTTTGTAGTGCTTCACAACACCTTAAGTCAAAACAGGTGGGAATATGTATCAAATATTTCGGCGATTAAATCAGTCCTCCTAGTTTTGTTTTGCAGTTTTACAAAGGGTTGGCCTGTCTCTCATTTAGGGACTGAGGCAGGTTTCTAAGCAAGGGGTAGCAGGTAACTGTTTTCACAGTAGTAGAAAGGGCTGTGCCTAAGGGAAGGACAGGACTCTCCCAAGGGTCTTGATGTAAAAAAAGATAACACAAACTGTTTCATCTCGGATCAGCTGCTTCCTGCCGAAGCAGACCTGCTCTGCTTTTATCTCTGCATCCTTTGGGGACTTATGGAAAAGACACAAGGTATACAGGGGAAGGAGAGCAATCACACCTTTCTCTTTCCTCCTTGCCCTTCAGTTGTCCTCCTCCCTCTAGGAAAGAGACAGAATCTCTATTCTTGCTGAGGCACCCTCAGAATAAACACTGGATTGGACCTGTTACAAACCCTGAGCCGGTATAGACACCTTAATGCGGTCCAGCTTTCAAAAGCACACAGTGATGTGAGCTATTGTGTGCTGAGCTCTTTAGAAAAGCTGACCCTAAGTTCTGCTTTATTTACTAAGACCCAGTCCACGCTAGCGTGTTTGATGCAGAAATACTTTCATAAATTGTGCCAACACATTTCCTAGCAGAGAAGCTGCTTATCCTGGGTAAAATGCGCTTGTGGCAAGAGAGGTTAAAAAGAAATGAGGGATAAAATAACAAGCACAAAGCATTATATTAGTGTAACTGTATCTAATTTAGCTCCAATTGCTGATATTGGGGTGGCTGCTTCTTCTCTGTCATCTTCTATAGAGAGTGAGAGTGGAGCATATCCCTAGAACAATACTGCTCTGTCAAGGACAGTTTCATATTGGCTCTGCCTAAGCAAAAGCAGGATGAAAGCTAGCAGAACGGCTGTGAAGAACTAAATTCCTGAAGTACAATGCCAGTCTGTGTTGGAGTGAGGCCATAGGATTGGATTGAGTCACAGAAGCTCATTAAAGCTATTCTGTATTAACTGAGCCAGTGTATCTACAAGTGTGCATGCTCTGAGACTGCCTGAAGAGTTGTGTGTCCTAGCTTAAGCAATAATGAGTGATGTTGAGGCTCATGCATTTTGCCTTGACTTCAGGGGGGAAAAAAAAAATCTCAAAAAACTGTGATGGAGAATGATGTCAGCTGAGGAGACAGGTGGTAACTTGTTAAGCCATTCTGACTCATCGATGTTAATCTTCTCTCTGCACCCTTAGCTGAAGCTAACTAGACTTTTAGGCAGATAAAGAAATAAATGCAGACTGTGTGAGAAAAATAGCTAGCTCTCCAAACACACTTAGCTACTCCAAAACATGCCTGGAAAAAATGCTTGATTAAGAGACGTGCCTAAATAATTCACTAACTTCTTAAATTTTTACACCCTCTGTCATTGATTTCTGGCTCTTGCATATTCATCATTATATGGTATATTATTGAGTTACTGACTCTCGCCAAGCTGAAGCAAACTAGTCAATTCTTTATCATCTTAAGAAACAACAGAAAAACAGAAAGAGGCTAATCTCTTCATTGTCTCAGTATCTTTCCATTATCTCAGTCATACAGTTCAACTATCCCTTCTCTGTACTTTCAAACTGTTGCATGTTATTAATCAGGTATTGAATACCTCCAGCTTTTGTTCAGTTGTCAGAGTACTGGCATAAGTTAAACCTTCCCATAGTATAAGGTCCTTAAAAACATGGAAATAAAGGTACAGATTCTTAGAAAGTAGAAAAGGATTAATTTCAGCTAAATTAATGTATATTTAGATATCTACATTATAATACTCCAGATTCTTTTCTTGTCGTCTGGTAGAAATGAGCCCTTTCAGAGGGCGGTGTATAAATCATTTTAGATGTTTGCCTTGGGAAAACCTAAATTCTGCTCTCTACTGCCTCTTGAGCGACTCTAGACAGCTCACATTACAGGTTGTTTTGCTTTTTTTAAATTAAGAAGTCCCGCTTAATTACAGCAAGACTTTGCATATACCCAGCATCTTCCATCTGGAAAGTCTTCTGTGATAACCCAAACTGAAAATGTGAACACACGCAGCCTGGAATCCCAAAACTGATTTTAAACTGGGAAGTTCATAAAGCCTTGATCAAAACACTGTTTCGCTCATTGAGCAGCATCACTGCAATGCACTGACCTGCTATCTGATTATGGCAGATCTGGATTAAACATTCTGGCCTCAAACATTTAGGATGTTAGCAATGGGAGGGAAAAAAACAGAGACAACAGCACCTAGATAGAGTGTGCTGAATAGCTTTTTGTGTTCCCCTCTCTTCCTCCCTTTTTTAAAGCTTCTTCCCTTCTGAACTTAAAATATTAAAGACTACAAGCTCTTCTGTGTAACAGTAAACCTGCAGGCAGAAAACAATGTCGACAGGCTTATGTCAGTTACAGCTTGCTCCATTATACCAGTTTAAAGCATACCCAGCTTAAATCTACCTGCAATAAACCTTTTCAGTGCTTAGGTTGTTTTCACTTATTTTTGAGCATTCTTGCATTCTAGAGCAACCTTTTTTTTTCCCCCCTGTGTTATAAATACCTCATTCACATCTTTGCCTTATCCATTACTATTTAGCTCTTCAAGAAGGAAAATGGAACAGGTCTAGTGAAACTTACAGTTGCAGAGTAAATAAATATTTATCGTGCGCTTCTGCCTCAAACTTTATGGGCTGCTTCAATGTAATTAGTACACAAGATAACTTTCAAGGTCTTTGTTTAAAAAAAAAAAAAAGAGAAGCTTGACTATGGCAAATAAATCTTTTCAGGGAAAGATGGGAGTTGTATTTTTTCTACCGCCGCTTCCAGTAATAACATAGACTATGGAGGTAAATGTGTCCAACATTTTTCACCCCCCCAGCACCACCCTGTTGCATCATGCTCTTTGAAACTTTTGGCTTTCAGGAATTGTATTGAAATAACCAAGTGGTGGTGCTTGCCAGATATACCTACCTGAAGGGTCCTCGATATTCATCTTTCCTTGCTACTCCTCAGAGCGTATCTGATTCAGCTGATGAAAACACACAAGAACAAATGAGCTCACTGAATTTTGAGACTAATTTTTGCTCCAGTTCTTTCTGCAGCTTCTCATCACTTGTCTGATTGATTGATTGACTCATCATTAACAGCCTGAACCTTTGAATGAAACCAGTGGGAGTCTTGCCATTTTTACTGGCAAGAACAGGCTGCTGCATAAGTTTCCCACGTGGAAGTACAATTCACTAACATGTAAAAGGGTAAAAAAACCCAACAACTCCAAAAGACTGAGATCACAGTTCATAAGTCAATTCAGAATAGAAATCTTGCACTGAGGCAACTGTTTGAGTACAAGACAAAATCTGTGGATGGTTTTGATGTTTATTTTTATACCCTGATTTCAGTTTGCCTTTTTTTTTTTTTTTTTTTTGCATGATAAGGTGCATGTGGACATAGGTAGAGACGCTTGTGGTGTACCTTGAGGACTGCCGCATCCCTCCATTTTTTCCTCCTATGGTCTCTCTCCTTTCTCACCATCCTCACCATCTCATGTGGCACAGTTGTCCTTGAGACCACGGAGGGTAGGACATCTTCCCAGGGAGCCATCAGTGCCCTGATTTAATTGTCAGTCCATGGGGTATCTGTGGGGAGATAGTGGTGTGTGGCAGCAAGCCCTGGATGAGCTGTAACAGAATCACTGAAAATATCATCTGAACCTCCCACTTGTCAGAGAAAGGACCTATCACTAGCTTACTGAGGCAGCCTGACCAACTTTAGCATGATATATTTGTTTTAACCCCTAAAATCCCAGGCTTGACTTGAAGATAGCAGCAGCCTTTTACAAAGGCCCTTGGGAATGCACTTGGTGTCATATGTTATACTTCAGTGAGCATCGTCATTTCTTGGTCATAATATCAAGGAAAGCTATAATTAGATTTATATTTATGTGCTTTTTGCAATGTATAGGGTTATTTTCTGTTTATGCTATTGCTGCTTTGGGAGTACAAACAAAACTGATGAATATTATACCTTTATGAGGGCAAGTTATTCGATGCATGAATGCTAGTGACGCTTTCAGTCCTGTGCTCACGATGCTTATTCTGATCAGAATGGTTTAAATAATACATGAACTCATGCATATACATACTGCAGCTCAGCTCTTTCATTAGGAGCCTTGCTAGATTCTCTGAGCTCGTCCTCCCGAGCGCTCACACGTTTTCAGGGTGAAAGTCCTTTTATTTGTCACAGGCAGGTTGCAAAATCTTGCTGAGATATCATTTTAAATTTGTTTGGCTGTGCAACCTAGTTTAACAAGGGCAGCTTGCAGCCCTTGCTTTTGCTATTCTTCCTGGGAGAAAAAAAATAAGCTTATGTGAAGTGTTTTAATGGGTGGAAAAAAAATATGAAAGGAAAAGTGGAAAATTAGATTTGGTAATTAAAATTTTGTGTTGGGACTGCAGTGGTCTTGGTTCAGTTCCCTAGAGTTTCTATATGACCTTGGGCAAGTCACACTAATTTTTCCAAGTCTCTGAAGTAGGGTAAGAATTCCTTCTTCTCTTCACCCTCAGTCTTGCCTGTTTGGCTCAGGTACAAATTCTCTTTCAGTGTGTTTGTACTGTGCCCATCACACCATGGCTTCAAACATATTTGGGAATTTTTATACAAATCAAATACTACTAACCAAAGCACTTAGGAATTTATATCTTTGTCCTCCAATTCAGGATAATAACTCCAAACAAATACGTTGAAGAATGTGTATTTATAGGCAAAGCTCCTGCTCCCGGTGTTTTTGGGCAGAATAGCAAGAGTCTGTGTTGAGAGCAGGATGGGATCTGTACAGCTGGCACAGAGGAATGAATCCATCTTTCGTGCCTGTTCTAGGGTCTGTGTACTTTGGAAGCGCTGCAAGAGAGTGAGGAGAAATTCTAGTGCAAGGCCTGGAGTATGGCAACAGAGCAGAACTTGGGAGTGATAAGAGACAAAGGAACACATACAGAGGACCCCTGTTGGGAGAAGAAGCCGTAGTTGATTATGTGTCTTATTTTTAAAGGAATGCAGGCTTGTGTGGTCCTGTTTTTCAGGAGTGTCCCTGCCCTCAGTGTGTGCAATGCTTCCTGCACTGAACCTAAATATCCAGCTTTGCATTGGAATGGGTGTGAGGATTTCACCTTCCTTCCTGCAAACCACTGCCTGGTATTTCTGCTGAAATAAAAATGGAAGTGTCTGAAAGAAACCAAACACTGCCCCCCCAACACCCCAGCCAAATCAGATTACTTCAGTGAAATAGAATTTAAATCATGAATCGTACACCATCACCTATCAGAGCAGGACATTGGAGGCTGCAAGTGAAGCACTGCTGTTTGTCACCTGGTACACGTGCCCAGCTTCTTCAGTTCAAGGTGGTCCATCCTCATCACTTCCACAAACACTGCTGTGATCTCAGAAGTCCTTCAGGGTTTGCAGCTAGACATGGGGGTCTTTCATAAACAGGCAAAACAAGGCTGGTCTGGTTTTCTGCATACTGCGATAACTGGTCTGTACTGCTCCTCTAAATCCACCCAGAGGACAGCACAGGGCACAACTAGGGCTATGTTTAGGAAAGTGTCCCTGGCTCATTAGCTCTGATTGCCACGTGTGATGCACCTGCATCCCCACCTAGTCCTGCCACCATCTCCTAGGCCAGAATGACCTCCCTGCTGGGCAGCAATCATTAGTCACTCTGCTCTTAAGAGAGATGGATGGTGCTCACCTGGACTGCTCATCAATTTCTAGTGTCTTTTCTCTTGTTCTGTGTTGTAAGCCATGATTTTTCCTGAGAATTTGCTGTTTCAAAGCTACAACGGCTTGAGCAAAAATGGGGGTTAATCCTGGAACTGAAGACTTTCCAATCTCTTTGCTGTCCCCAGTCAGCCTGCTGGAAGTTGTATAAAATCTGAATAAAAAGGTTAAAACAGATCTGCTTTGCAGCTTCCTTGGAATTCTCTGGCAACTCCATGAGGTTTGCATGTCTTAAGAGCATCACTGAGACTTTGCCTAGAAAAATTCCTCTACCCCATTCCTCCCCAGGATCATGTCACACTGACATACCCCAGGAATGAGATGCAATCCTGTAATCCCCTGTACCAAGCGGGACTGTGAAACAGTGAATCCCTCAAGGCTCTGCTTAATGCCCAAAATGACCCAACATCTGGCTGCTTGTAGGGTCCAGAGGGTTCAGGATGGCTCTAGGCCAGGAAATGTTCCCTTGGGTGATTAGACTTTCTTTAATCATGGTTGTTATCTTAGGGAGGTTCACACAATTGTATATCTGCATGTTAAAGCACAAGAGGATGTGAAAAATCAAATTCACAGTTAATGCATTTCTCTGAAGAGTTTCCACTAAAGCATCTTTCTGGATATTTCCAGAAAAGAGCTGGAGAAGAAACATGAGAACTTCTCACAGCATTGTTATGTTTGGAACAGGGAGGCTGCTTTAGGTGTGAGAATTTCAGATGGTGTTTTGTTCAGGGCAGTCTGGCAGGGAGGAAGACAGAAAATGATCAAAGGAAAAAAGCGAGGCAGTGGTTTGTAAGGAATGACTGCTATCCTTCTGCCCTGGCTGGCTGTGGGACTGGTCATGCCGCTATTGAAGTTGATAGCAAGGTTTGAACAACTTCAGTGGCAAAAGACCCTAAAGGAGAGTGTCTGTCTCATATCTTTTTATCTCTATAACTAATTATGAAGTGCTCGAGCTAGATGATCACTCTGGGCTATTTTCTGCCTATCCTCCTGCCTTCTACTCTTACCCTCCATTTATATATAAGTAATGTTCAGGAAGCTTGTTACAGCTGATGTAAGGTAAGAGAGGCTCTGTCTTCCAGTCTGCAGTTGCCGCATGTCAGCCTCTCCAGGGTTTTCTGTTATAAACATTTCTTTTTAATACCTCAAAGAGAAATACTCTGATAATTATAGCAGCAATTTCCTTCCTTAGCTTTACTGTTTCTTCTCTCCTGTGCAGATTATTTCATTTAAGCTGATATCCTGAGCAATTATAGTACAACATCATTTGAGACGTAATCACCTCTGGCTAACCTCTTCAGGATCCCTTGGATAGAAATGTGTTGATGGCTAAGCATCCCAGTGAGAACATTTCAGTGGCAAAAACTGATACGAAATCTAATATTTCCCAGGAAACTTGGTCAGGAATAGAGCAGAACAAGTGCTCTCTGTTAGGGAGAGGCAAGGGATATCAGAAGAAGATGTTGCATTGATTTTATGTCCAGAAAGAATAACTGTGATCATCTGTTCCCATCGCCTGCAAAACACAAGCCAAGATTTTGACTGCAGCCAGTGCTACTGGCTGTATCGGGCAACATCTGAAACCCTGTGCAGTCACGGGAAAAAATGCTGTTGGCTTCAGTGAGAGCTTTGGAGCCGAGTCAGTGTGAACAGAAGCCCAGCAGTGCAGCACAGCTGTGGGGAAATCCCTAGCTCGTATTGAACAGAAATCATCTGCCAGGAAAGGAGGAGGATCCGTGGCTTCCTGGAGGCATCTTCCAGCATTTCTTCCCTGGCTCTGGGACTGTCCTTGCTGGGGTGGAAAGGAAACTCGGGGAGAATGGTCAGGGAGGAACTACTTCTTTCTCCCTCCCTGAACAACTGCACAGGGTAACTTCGCTGTTCCCTGTTGTGGATGATATAGTACAGACAGTTGGAGTCTGGTGTGCTCATCTAATGTTTGGGTAAAAAAAAGAGCTATTTAATTCTTTGGTTTAGGAATAGCTTAAAAGTTGATGAGAAATTTGGAAGGTGTTTGTATATGTGGGTGCAGGTCATTTGACAAAAAAAACCCAGCAACAAATTGCTGTATCAGGAATGTATTAGATCTAGCTGACTAGTCTTGGGGAAAAATGCAAACAATCTAAAATAAAAAGGATGCTCAGAAGTGCTCCTCTGGGGCTCCTTTGGGGCTTCAAAGTGTGATAATTCAGAAATACTGCATTTTGTGACAAAATTGCAGTTTGCATTTTAGCAGTGGTAAAACTCAGCATAAATGTATAATCAATGTTTCCCACTCCTACAAAAAAAAAAAAGCAGAATCACATTGTGAAGGTGATGATGCATCAGGATAATTCCCGCTGGTGATGTAAAACCTCCCTTTCCCACACTTACGGCTGCTCTGGTGTGCATCCTCCCCAGCACAATTCTTTGCAGAAGCAGGGAAGATGAGTGGAAGCCTGCAGGATTTGGTATTTCGCATAAAAATATTCATTTTCAGACCACAGTTTAATTCCTTCCCAGGTGACTAATAACTTAGAAGTGCTAATTTTGGTGCAGAGTTTTGGGATATACAAGCATTTGGGTCCTGCTGCTGTTCCTGATGAACAAGTCACCAAGCCAGGCTGCTGGCTGACCCCTTCAGCAGAGGCAGCTGCTGTTGTGGTGGTCACTGAGATGCAAAGTTCTCACTTCTCAGAGGGTGCTCTCTCTGAGTAAGAGTTCCTGCTCACTCGTAGGAGCATGTGCACTCCTCCTTGTGGTGGCCTCTTTGCTGGCTATCTGCGGCTTTGAAAAGTCTCACCTAGAAATGAGCTAAATAGCATCTTTTCTCCCTTTCCCTCAAGTCTGCTTGGGAGAGTATAAGGGAGGGATATTTAGGAATATTTTTTTTTTTCTTTCAAGTTACAGTCTTTTCCTGTAAGATGGTCAAGCCAGTTGGCTGTGACAGAGCTTGAAGTTTGGATTCCCATTGCCAAAAGTACCTTGAGGACACTGGACATCTGAAAACTCCCCATCCCTGGGCAGTAGGTAGGTACTTGAGCATAAGCGTCTAGCATCATTTTAAATGCCCTGCCTGCCCTGACTTCCAGCTGCCTCTCTGCTTCCAGGCAGAGATTTCTGTGTCATACTTGTCTGTTGTGTGACAGACCTACCCTCTTCTAGAAAGGCAAACAAAGGGGCAATCAGGCAAAAGGCCCTGAAACCCGAAGAGATTCAGCTGCTCAAGGGGCTGTGATGGGACATGGAAATGCAGGGAGACACGAGCTATCTCTGCGCAAGCAGGTGCTGGGCTGTATTTCCATAGCACGCCAGCTGGGCCCATAAACCCTGCTCTGCAGTCAGCACAACCACCCTGGCAGGACAGCTTTTTGATGTAGCTGTTTTGTTCCTGATAACTCCATTAGTTCAGGGATAACTCTGTTATCCTTGCACAACACTTCATTGTACCACGTAGATACTCCCTGAGGAACTGTTCTAAAGCCTTTGATAGAATAGGAGGTGAAAAACTGTGGATCGGAACTCGGAGCACAAAGCTCCAAGCAGCGGCACTGGAAAGCACGTACTGCCTTTTAGGACTCATAGGCAAGTTGAATATTTGGTCGAGACCTTTATCATGGCTGTAGCAGTAGGCTGATTTGCACCAAACAGGGCATTCAGCTGTAGCGTTAAGGTGAGCGTGTGCCAGGGATGACGGAACAGGGCAAGGTATATGTAAATCTGCTGCTTCTGTAAGCTAAGGGGAAGAAATACAGCTTGTCTACAGCTCCTTGTTTCTCTTGCTCTGCACCCTCTTGCAGCAGCAGGAGGAAAGACAGATCCTTTTGGGCAGAAGTAGTGCCTGCTGCTCTTAGGAGCAGCTTGTGAGCTCTGTGTCGGTGTTCGGGGGCAGGTTTTCTTCTGTCTGATTACTTTGGAATGAACACCAGTATGGGGTTATTAGCGGCATCCCTATTATGTTTCTAATAGTCTTGTTAACATGCAGGAAATCCATGCTAGGAAATGTTAAGGAGCGTACAGAGGAAAGTTAGTGTACTAAGCTTTGAGGACCATCCAGATTTTGTCAACAATAATTGCTCTTCTCCAGGGATCGCAGCTCTTTGTTTGTCCTCAGTAAGACCAAGCCAATAATTGACACTGTCTGAGCTCTCTGCTTCTTGCTCAGTTATTATGGGCAAAATAATGTGCCCCAGCAACAGGGACCGTAGAGTGTTTATCTCAGGAGTAGCATTACAGTATAGAAGTGAGGAATTGCATGTCTTTGAGAAAATAATTAGAGAATCAGTGAGGAAAAAGGGCCTAGTGGGAGATGAATTAGCCTCGCATTTCAGAAATCTTTTTCAACTCTTTCTAGATTGCAAGCTTCCTTTAAGTCTCCTGGTCCAGTCAGTTCACTTCTGCTTCCGTGCTGTTTAAATGTGGGTACTAGTCCTCTGCAACACAGAGACGCCGTGAGATCCTCAGATTTTAAGGGGCTGGGAGCCACTCGAGCATATTAGTGGAGTTTATTCCTCTAGTCACCATCCCAGTTCCTTTGGCCTAACTCATATAGGGCCTTCCCTACCTTATTTTAACCTGAAAGATTCAGAAAGCCTCTCTGGCCTCTAGGAGGGAGAATTCCTCCCTCTTAGTCCCTGAAGAGTCAGTCAGGCACATGTCCAAAGTTGTATTGCATAAAATAGGACAGACAAGACGTGGCATCTTTTTGGTGAACAGTAGAGTTCTTATGCAGGTGCGCTCAGAACGGGAATATTAAATACCACTTTCCCCAGTATTCCTATGCAGAAGGTGCTCATGATGCAGGTATCTGCGTTTTCTGAGTATAAAAGGGACCCTGAAATATCTTGGGGCAACACTGCAAAACCCCAAAGGAGTTATCCAGAGCGCTGTTAGCAGTGAAGGGAGAAAGAGCTGCTGAAGGACAAACCACAGGTAGAGGTGTAGTGAGTGAGTTGCTGGGTATATAGCTCCTCTCCTGGTTTCTTTCCCCACTGCTGTCCCATGGAACAATCACATCGTCTTTTATGCTGAAGAAAAGGAAATATGACACTGTTGATCAGCACTGCTTCTGCCATTGTAATAAAATGAAATGAGATCCAATGTACTCAGCCGTTACTTGAGCGAGTCAGACTTGCTGACCTTCACTGTGGCTATTAATGTGCAAAACTCTGTCTTCCAGCTGTAAAAACTGTCTCATTGCTCAAGTGAGAATGAGGAAAGAAAAAAAAAGACAGAAGGAAGGAATTTATGCCTATGAATCCCCTCTCTCTCTTTTTTTTTTACTAACAGTGAGTATTTTATCTCAGTCATAGGCATCGCTTGATTCATTACATATTCCCATAGGATAAATAACGTCCTGACTTTGCACATGCAGGCTTAGTGTCCAAATAACTTAGTTCAGACCCTCCAAATATCTCTGTATTTTCAGTCAGAACCAATATTTCTCTAACAACCACAAAACATTCACGATTTATCTGTCTGCCAGGTGGGATCTACCCTGTGTTCACAGGAACAAACTGTCCCGTGGCATAAGCATACGGAGGGATGAACAGCACTTGGGCTGGTGGGAGAAGCTGGCTGAATGGAGGCACCGTTCACTACCCACCATTGGCATTTTCTCACAAAGATGTTAATGAGGCTTGCTCAGCATTTCATGAAAATTTCATTTGTAGCACCCAGGGTTCCCTGACAGAAGAGCTGTGGTGAATCTCACAGAAGCAGTTTAAGCCCTTACAGCCTCCTGCCATGTGCTCCCTCTGTCCCTGAGGCTTCTCATCCTTGTAGCTGCATAAAAGAGGGGCCTGAACCTTGGCTGGTGCAGCTCAGTCTGAGGTATTATATTATACTGTCAGTGACAGTGACGTGCATGGGGAGGGGGTCATGCCATGAGCACACTGAATCTGCCGCAGTGCTCCAAGTCAAAAGGGAAAGGAAGGGACTCCTCTTCCTTGAGACATAATGAAAATTGCTGCTGAGTCAGAACAGCAAGGCCACCAACTGAATTGTTGGGTAGTTTTAATATTATTACCTTTAACACCCTGCTCTGGTATGTGTCAAGGGAGACCTTAAAGAAGAGGAAGGTTCACAGATCCTACAAATTCTCAATAAACTCAAAGGGTAATATTCTAATAATTTCCTTCCAGATTAGGAATTCCACTTCCATTTTTTAAAACCAGCTCGGGTGCCTCGGGGATCATATGCACAATCCATTGCAGACAACTGCATGTTGAACTGCACCTGCCCAGTACAAGCCAGTTTTGGTTTGCTGTGCAGACTAGCCAATATGAGCATGTCCATGCTTTTAAACCCAGCCTTGCTGCTGTGTGGTTTAGAAGCTGATTAAAGCTGGCTGTCTGCCTAACATCTGCCTGAAAAACAATTGCTGAATCTGCGCTGGAGCTCCTGCACAGGATGCAGCCATGTGGTCCGAGTTTAATATGGGCAGCATCCTATGCAGCTGTCCCTGCTACGCAGGAGGAGCCTGCTAGGAGAGAGAGCTGAGAGCAGGAACCATTTCAGGTGTCTAATCCACATCTGTCACACAATGCGTGGGCTCAGCTGGATGAACAGAGGTGACATCTTCAGGGACAGATGATAAGATTACTGTTTGTAGTTTTATCCCCTGGGACAGAGAGACATCTGAACACCTGAGTAACACCTCCCGAGCCACCGCAGTTCACAGTGCGGTGTTTCAAGAAAATCAAAGTCAGTGATAGTCTCGGATAGATCACGTGGTTGGAAGAGCTAATTGGTATCCAGTGGGTTAATCACACCTGAATTCCCGTATGACAGCTCTCTTGGGCACTAGTAACAGTGAAGCTGTGAGCTGTGTGGCTGGCAGTACAGGGCTGCCTGCACGTTCACCTAGCTGTTGCTGTGAGAAATGTCGTTATCTCCCTAGAAGTGAAATGAAAATGTCGTTTAAGCTCTAACCAATTCCTTACAGAATTATGCCAAAAGTTATGTGTCAAGTTTATGAAATCAGATTAAAAGCATCCATATTGTGCTTTGTTCCTGCTTAACTATGTTGGTAACTGCTCTGGGAAAGCGGTGCAGTGTTGAATATCTTTCTGTAATAATTACAAATGAGTATGAAAATGAGCTACAAAACAGGGAAGAGCTTTTATCCTGATTTTGCAGATGGAGAGCTGAAGCACTGAAGGCCAAATCTAATAATTACAGTACTGCAGCACCTACCTTGCAGTCATCTGGTGCCCATATGGGATCCAGAACACTGTTAGACACCTAGTCTCCATTTAGAGGAGCCTACATGTGTAGGAGGGGTTCATCCTCTCTAAATGTGAACCAGAATAGCCAACTTACTGAGAAAGAAGCTGCCTTAAATCAGTACTCTTGGGTGTCTCTGATTTGAGCTATCCGGCTAAGAAACACTATGAGCGAGTACAGGTGTCGGACTGTATACCTTGGGTACCTCACTCAGGTTTTCAAAGAGGAGCTTTGGCTCTGGATCATCAGCCACACTCTCCTCTAGGTAGGTGTCCCAGTGCTCAGTAGAGTTCCCTCAGCAATTTTAAAATACCGGAGGATGAGGAAGCTTTTTCTCCCTCTTCACAGTGCTTTAGTGACCTGCTATGTATCCAGGAAGATCCAAGTTTAATCTCTCTTTCCTTCCCACACTGAAGCTGTTCCCTGCATCAGAAATAATTTGTGAGCAAGACAAGCAGTAGGAGGGCATTTAGCTCTGCAATGTGCTGCTTGGGGACAGTGTTTGGGGAATATAAATGCATCCTGGGCGTGAACCAGGACCCACTTTGGTGCATCCTGATAAATACCCTAACTACAGCAGTGTGGATACAGTCTCTTTACACCCCATTTCCAAAATAATTTTTGCACAATGATGCAGCTGTAACATAGCTGTGGGAACCCCCCTCTTCAGTCCCTTTGGACATGGACAGCTCAAACACTCCTGTGAGATGGCAGACACGTCTGAATCCCCTTAGGCCGGTGCAGGAGCTGGACCCGGCTGCCCCAGCAGCAGTTGGGTCCTTCAATGACTGCTATTTCGATGCCTGTCCAAGTTTTGTGACAAGGAGCTTGAAGTGCCTGTGTGTAAGCTTTTTCCAGATTACAATTCTGCCTCTTTCCCTCTGTGGTTACCTACATCCCATTTTGAATCTGACCTTGAGTTAGCTTATTTTGGTACCCAAGCAGAGTCTGCGACAGAGCAAAGAACAAACCCAGTCTCCCAGGTCTTGGTGTATCTTTAGATCTGCCTTTCCCTTCAGCTGATTTAGGTGAGACCTTAACTTTACTCTTCTCTTGATGTTTAGACTCATGGCCAAATATTAATTGGAGATCTAGAGACAGAAAACCAGACGCTATTCCCCACAAGAGAAAGAAATGAAAAGAACATTCAAGTGAAATCTTTCCACAAAAGAGGCTGGATGCTTTTGTTGTTGTTTTTTTCATCTAATGCCACAAACACAACGATGCCAGCTCCTAACAGTCAGGCACACACAATAGCAGCTGCCAGTTTTATTGGCTGATAAAAGCAGGATCAACACCTCAAAGGACAGCCATTTAGCTGGGGAAGCCTCTGAAATAAAAAATTCTGCAGGACACTGCGAAACAGGTGGGAACTCTGAGCCTCATTTAGCGAGTTCACCGACTACCGAGCGAGTGCCCAGCCTAGCAGAGAGTAGGATGTTCCTGGCTGTATGCACAATTATCCACATTGCCAAGGTCTTAGAGACAACTTGAAATGACAACCTTTAGGGCTTTCCAGGAGGAGGACTGTTTAAACCAGATGGGAAGTTTTTAGCCCCAGCGGGACAGATTCTCATCTGATGTAAATCAGCTTCACTCCAGTTGATCTACAGCAGTTGGAGCCGGTAGCTTTGAAGGATCAAGCTGCAGCCTCCTGAGCAATTGAGTCTGCAAAGACTTTTACCAATAAAATGAACAAGGCCAGTGTGTGTTGGGGGGAGAAGTAACCCTTAGTTTAACAGAAATTGCTGAGACTTAAGTAGCAATTTCTCTAGTTACGGGCTCAATGGGCTTTTCTCTTAGCTTCTTAGACCTTTTTGCTGAACCTCACAACACAATCAATACAGAAATAACACGTCTGAATGGCCTTGGATGGTAGCAAGGCAAAAAACCTTCTGGAGGCTGTTAAAATGAAAATCTTCCTTTCAAAAGAGTTTTTAAGGACAAGACAGCAGCTGCTTTGAAATGGCTGTGAATTCTTTTTCCTTGCAATTAGTAGCAAACAATAAAAGGCCTCTTTTCTGAGCCTTGATGGCTTTTCCTTGGCTTTGGCAGCTTTTGTTTTTCTAAATGATGATAACTGTGTGTGTTTCTGTTTAGTAGGGAATGTGTATCCCTGTAAAGCACGCTTGTTCTGCGTGCTAGCTGTAGGCATGTTGTTCTGAGAAATTGCTTCAAGTTTGGGACTCTGTAATTAGTATTTTTACTGATATGTAATACAAACCTAATAGTGCTGTTATGTTGAGCTTACATGAAATGGTGAAGTAGTGAAATCTCCTACTTGCCCAGCTGCTCAGCAGTTGTCTCTTGGTCCCCCATGCCCTGCAGAGCTTTGTGTCTCTACCAGGAATAAGAATTTGCTTTGTGTAAGTGGAGGGACAGAGGAAAGGTTTGTTTGGCTGCTTTCAATTATTTGTTGCTGTGTAAATGGTTGGGATTTTTTTTTCTTTTTTTAAACTATTGACTCAACTGTCAGCCTTCAAGCAGCGCTTGAATGGAAAATCTCCAGTGGATGTCCCTTTGCTGGGGATAACAGGGCATTAGTTGGCAGCTCAGAAAGCTGAAGCCTGTTCCAAATTCTGCCACGACCCCAGTGTAAAAGCTATCTGTTTACCTGATAACATCTCTAGCCAAAATCCCTTTCTAACTGAGCACAGTGGCGGGACAGCTTCAATGGGCTCAGCTCTGAGCTCCAGCTGATAGGTGTTTCTAATTCCAGAGTCCTGAGCTGGGGGACCTGTGCCCAGGAACACCTGATTGGTTTCACATGTGCCTACTTTAGTTCTGGGCTGGGAGGCTCTTTCAGAGGAGCTTGTGAGTTTTTTTGTTCTTTGAAAATAGCTTCCACCCTCTACAGGTGGTGAAGAACTCTCAGGAAGGTGAGGCTAGATATTTCATATTGGTGTTTATGTTGTCATAGAGTTTTCTTTGTTGGCTTTTCTTCTTGAGGAAATTCTTGCTTTTAGAAATGGAGGTTGTTGGAACTGGAGAGGACTTCAGCTGGTCCCTTGAAATACCTTCCACGTAAAACCAGAGAAGATCTCTAGCTTCTCCTTTTGTGTTTCTTCTCCTTTAGCAGGTGAGGACAAGAAAAATTTCTGCTTCAGAACTTAGCTGCTGAAGGCTGAGTTGCAGGGAAGCTCCCGCCAGTGTGCTTCAGGAGATGATGGTAAGTCTCCAGCTGGAGGAGATTCCTGTTCTCCCAGTTGGTAACGGTATACTTCTAGTTCTACACATTCAAACGTGTGACTCAGCTGTCGAGCATCATGGCACGATTTTACACCCGAGGCTGCATTTTTGTGGTGTTTGGGTCATATGTTCATGGTTTTTTGTTTATCTTGAGGGTTAGAGCTGTTCTGGAGGCTGAGGTTTTTGCTGTCCTTTGATTCTAGGAGTTGGGGCTTTAGTTAAAAGCTTCAAGCAGTTAGAGACTCACAGTAAAAGCATGAGGTGCCACCTTGGACTTAAGGAAGTAGGATTTTTCAGAGTTTATAAAAGCTACAAAGGTCACTTGTCCAATTTGATTGTTTTGTGGTTTCAGTGTGTTGGTTTTGTTTTTCCTTTTTCCCCAACTAGACTCTCATCTAGGGAAGCAGGTAGGTAGGAATAATTTGGAGATAGTCTGAAAACAAAGTTGATGAAGAAAAACAACCATTTTAAGCATTTAGATAACGGTAGAAAATGTATTCAGATGATGAGTCTGGGCAAAAACTTCTTAAGGAGAGAACAAGGCATAAAGTACTGCAGTTTGCAAAGAAGGGAGCACAGCACCAAAGGAAAGTATGTGTTTCTTTACAAATCAGATTCTCATTTATAAGGATGCCTGTCAGGAAACAATTTTAGAGCTGGGGATATGGTAGATCTTCTGTTATTTGAAATATTTGTATCAAAAGTGAGCATCTTTTTAAAAGGCATGAACAGAGCTTGAAGCAAAGATTACACAAATTCTGTGTTGTAGGAGGTCAGACTTCATGCTTATTATGGTCTTTTGGTCTCAACATCTATTAATCTGTTTCTGTATACTTGAAATGTTACGTGCAACAGATTTTTTCATCTCCTTGGGCAGAATAATCCGAGGGAGGGGGCTTAAGCTTCTTCTGGTTACAGCCTGTGAACTGCTTTTAGGCTTCAGAGAAAACTCTTCCGTCAAAATGTGTCTCGTCTGCACAAGACACAGATGTTGCAAAAACATGAATAGCACACACAAGAGGGGACAAAATTAAGGTTGCTTGAGTGACGTTAAATATACATTTCTCTGCAAATAGCTGTGTTGTGGCATTCTGGGTGTTTTTTTCTTTTTTATTATAATCTGAACTTTCAATTCTCAGGATGTTTTTTGAGAAAACTCCAGTATTGTCTTAAGGTTTTTTCCTTCAGCGATAAACAGATGTTTAGAAGCTTCATGAAATTGGCTTTGTCTGGGAATTTTCTGTAGGTCTTGTGAACCAGCCTTTCTTCTGCACCACCAGCACAATCTAGCATGGAGATGGGGAGAGGGACCGCTTGATTTTTTTGGGTTTCCACAGTGACCGGCAGCCTAGCAGGTGGGGAAAATTCAGCTGGCAGCTAGGCCAGTGCGATCCCTGCTGCTCACAAATCTGATTCTGAGCTTGCTCTGCAGTTCAGGCAGAAACATACTTCCTGAGCAGATAAACCACTTTTCATGGAGACGAAGCTGGGGTGTTGACTCAGGGTGAAAATAACGTTCGACTTCAATTCTGGCTGGCAATCCTTTGTGCGTGTGGTGTTCTCCAGTGAGCAAGGTGGTATTAACAAGCTCCAGAGCCCCTGCAAAAGCGATCGCACTGGAGAGAGCAGAGTCCAGAGGGATCAGAAGTGCTTCTCTTAGCTCCTCACCTCCAGGGACAGATGCAGTTGCTGGCTCTTCTAGCCATGAAGATAAATCATAAAACAAAGGAGGAAAGGTTTTATTTTTTTTTCCCCCCTAGGATAACTGTCTTGTTCATCAGTATGCTGTATGAGAAGTACTTTCTCTTATAAAAATGTGCTTGTTTCACTGTTCATTTATTATAAGAAATAACAGTACTCACATGCCAGTTTGCTTCTGTTTGAACCTAATTTCATGAATCCCTGCAGAAAGCTAAATATACCTGTTCAATTTGCACTTAGGAAGTATATTGCTGCATTTCTAAATACTCTAGTCTTTGTAATAGTGCAGATATTCTACTGCTGGAATTAGAATTCATCCTGATCTTTTATGTTTTACAAAGCTTTGAGCATTCTCCCTGCTCTCAATTTCTGTCTTTTTTTCTATCTTAGTGGTAGACCACTATTCGGATGTATTCTCAAGGGACCCTTCATGAAGCTGTTAAGCTACAGTGCAAATACTGATATAATTTTTTTTTTCCTTAGGTGCTACATAATTCCTGAGCATGCTTCATAAATCTGCCAAATGGCTGTTACTCTTCCATCTGATGCCTCATCAGCTTGTCATTTTAGGAGATCCAAAAGAGAAAGACTAGTTACTTAGGCAGGTTTGGAAATATGCAAGGAGCAGAGAGGGCAAAGCTCTTCCTTGAAGGATGTCAGGTACAAAAGGGGTTTTTTTTTAAGCCCTAAAATGGCAGCTGTTTATTCTAGGTCCTTTTTTTCCTTTCCCAGACAGCATCAGCTTTTATAATACAGTTTTCAGTGTTCTAGGTAGTTCAGTAACATCTTCCCATGGAAAAGGAGAAAACAAAGGTCCTGCCACATCGTGTGAGTATAGTGTGCCACATTCTGTAAAGGAATTTTATTCATATTTTTTATCTTTTTTTTTTTTTTGCACTTTCTCTGCATGCTAGTATCTGCTGCTGTTCTCATGGTGTAATACAAGAATCGCTACTGAGGTGAAAAACAAATGTAATACCTTTAAACCAGATCTGCACAAGGCACCGCTGACAATTTTTTTTGTCCTATACTGATAACCAGATGCAAAATCATTGAAGAAGTATTGCCAAACTTGTCTACTTACTCAGGACTATTGCTGTTGAATTGCATTGATGTAACTGAAAACCTGCTCAGAACAAATTAAGTCCTGTGCTGGAAACTTGTGCTTTTTATTTTAAGTCCTGCAACATCAGTGTTTTCCTTATATTCTCAGCTCCCGGAATCGGGTGATTTTAAAATGGTTTTTCTGAATGTATAAATATATATGTGCTTGCGTGTGTGTATGATCACTTGCTTTTCCATACTGGTAAAGAAAGGTAGGAAAATACGAGTTACTTCCTAATGTCTCAGGAATGAGATGGCAAACAAGAATTCATATACGTGTGTGTGTGTATATATATATATTTTTTTTTTTTTAAGAAGGATTTCTTTTAGAAATACCTCATTTTTTTTGATCAGTTGAGTGCCTTGTTAACATTCAGGGTTGGAAATACTTAGGCTGCATATTGTTTCCAATTACATCTGTCCTATACACAGCAATCTGTTCCACTGGCTTTTGATCTAGAGCAATATAACTGAGAAGAAAATTCTCCCTTCAAATGGACTTCATTTTCTCCAACTCTGGCAGCGGTTAAAAGTGATCTCCACCATCTCACTTTGCTTTATATGCAGTTCAATTTGAGGTGTTTATTTTCATCCACCTTTTTTATATTATTTATTGCTCCCTTGAACAAAGCAATACATATTTCTTTGTCAGCAGAGGAATAATCTGGGCTTGTTTCCAAGGCATTTTTGGTGAGGAGCAAGCCAGGTCTGCTTGCAGCAGTACAGAAGAAGGGACCTTCAGCTGCCCCCTTATCAGGGTAGGTTTGTGGTTATTAACCTCAGGTGCATCAGTGACCTGCTTAATTGAGAAATCCAAACAGGAGAAAAAAACAAGCCCTTGCTCCATTCGTTCTGTAGTTTCATCCCAGGAACAGCATAGAAATAAACTCAACGTTGTCCAAAAAAATGGCTTGAAGTTACTATGAATACTGAGAGGAATTGCTATGAATAATGTGTTCACTGGACAGATATTGTTATGGGGAAGAAAAGGACTAGCGTAATAGGAAGGAATAAAGGTAGTAACCTGCAGGTAATTACTTGCTATCTACAACTTGTTGCAAATATGGAAAAGAATCTATTTTTGGTCCACATGGAGTACTTTGTTTAGTAATTTAACCGTCAGCCTTTTGATGTACATTGTATGCCTCTGGCAAGACGTTCTAGCATCCTATTTGCCTCCTTTGTTAACGTAGCAGCATATCAGGCTTCAGGAGTGTTTCTGAAATAACTACTAAATCTTTTTCTTGGACAAGCTGCTGTAACACCTCTCTGTTTAGTGTATAATACCCACTTTGAATCGTTGCTACAAGTCTCATTATTTTATAAGCCTTCACTGGCTATGTGTGGCACTGCTTTCAGTAGGTGATGTTTCAGTAGTCCTTCCCTATCAGTTTTTTTTTTTCCTCTGTTGCATATATGCCTCTGTATAGTATATAAATATAGATTATCAATTTTTTTTTTCTTATCTGAAGCATACAGCAGAAACAGAGCTGTCTGGAGAGCTAAACATGATTAGAGGTATGGAGAAGACTTCTGTAAGAAGACAGACAGATAAGATTAATACTGCTTAATGCAGAGACAGAAGGCCATGCTATACTTATGCTAAATAATCAGCGTTACAGGGAAGGTAAACTGCGTGCATTTGCTTCTCTCCAAATACAAGCAAAAAGATTTAATGCAACTGGCAAATTACAATGTAAAATATGTAGAAACGCAATGCAACACCTTTACAAAGAATGCGAATTGGGGAAAGTTGTCACTGTAAGGCAGTGATGACTCTGTCCTGCCCTGTTTTACCCCCAGCTGAGGGTCTGATTCATTAAAAGCTGACGTTGCCATGTGGCTGGATGATATGTTGTTTTGATAATTCTTCAGGAAGCGCTAGAACCAGATGTGATGAAGCCACCGATGTCTCTTCAAGCATGAGGCTCATAGTGGTGCGACTTCCTGGCTCCTCTGGAATTACTTTGACGTGTCTGTTCTGTCAGGGAGGAGGCAAGCTCCAAATTCCCTGGAGGCAGCCATGTTCCTGTTGCTGAAAATCCTTTCATCCTAGAGACATGCAGGTTGCCAAGTCGCCTCCCTGGCTCTAGAAGGGTGAGTTGAATTTCTTTTTGGAGGTCTGGTGGCAAATAGACTTCCCCAGGCTTTATTTTATGCTGCTGCAGGGTGCTCTGTAACTGAATCATTCAAGTCGTCGGTGTTGAGAGCTCTGGACTATCCCTCTAGGTTTTTGCACAGTGAGGTGAAAAAAAATAACCTTGTCCTCACATTCTGTTCTCCATTGCTTTCCAGGATTTTATGCTATAGTGTGGGACCATATTATGTAGAGTTTGCATTGCATTGAGGATTCTTGAGTGTAGGAGCCTACAGAGACTTGGCTTTGGACATGAGAGGGAGGAATTAAAATGGTATGCAATCTGCGGGCTTTTCTTTCTTGCCATTATCTAAATTAAAAGTTTACTGTTTTGTTTCTTCTATTATAGGTTTGAGTGCTTGATCTAAGCTAAGGGCCTGAGTATGAACAAATTGAGAAAAGTCCATAAGGAAATACAGCTCTGGTTGCTTGAATGGGGCAGTATGTTTAGAGGACCAAACACACACATCTCCCAGCCTGCAGTTTTCTGCCATCAGGACAGCAAGTGGCCTGCACACATGTGGCTCTGTGCCACCAGCACACCTGATGAATTTGGAGGTAGGAAGCTTGCTGCGGAGAGGCTGCTCTGGAGAAGCCCTCCTTTGCATGATGGGGAGCTAATGACACCTGTGGATGTAGTAGGCTTAGTTTAGGTGGCTTTGCCAATCACACTTGTACAGCTTCCAAGCTTTGTTAAATTATTTTTTAAATCCGGAGGGATAACCTCAGCCCACTCCAGAGCTGTAAGTACTCTGCACTGAAAATACTCGCCTGCAGAGACCCTACAAATTCTGCTTTGCTGCTAGAGAAGAGATATCGTGCCTCTTTGGTAAGGACTGTGGACGGCCAGAGGACATGGAGGAGCACCAGCTCAGGGACATTAGCTTATTAAAAACCTTGCATGAATTTGTTTCTAGCAGAGCTCGAGATACCTCCTATCAGTAGCTTCTAAGAATGTTTTTTTGTTTGTTTTGTTTTATTTTGTTCTTTTATGTTGCTGGCTATTGGTCTTGATGAATAAGCACGTTGTTTTGTTTGTTTCAACATTATCAGCTATTTTCTGTTTTTGTTTAAGTGCATGAAGAGTTCTGGGCTTGGTCAGTCGTTAATTATAATTTATTTTAATTACTGCTTGAATCCCTGAGGAAATTAAATGCAAACCACGTGCAGTTTAGCTACACAGCTAGCCTGCAAATACATGGAAACTCAGGATGATTAAAACGTGGTTTTGTGCTTCCTTCCTCTTGTTAGGCTTCTCCTAGCCAAGCTCAATATATTCAGGCACGAAGCACAGATTCAGGGAATGTATTAATGGCAAGACAGAGAGAACATGCTTCTGGACCATCATTGTGCGTGTTGGTGGCACTCATTTTCCCAGTGATTCCATGTAGTTCCTGAAATAACATTTAGCCCTGGAGCTGTTATGGCCAAAGGAGCTGCCCCAGGTCCAGCAAGCTGTGGAGGTGGACCAAGGATGCGCTTGTGAGGCATGCGAGCCAGCGCTGCTGGCAGCTTTGCTGCTTTAGACATGTGCTCCATGTGGTACACTGCCTGTTTGCTACTCTTTGAGATGACAAATATTTGTAAACTGGCAGTATGGAATAATTGTGCATGGGGTCATGAAAGACATTTCAGAAAACTTCTTTACCAGATGGTGGCAAGCTGTCATTAAAGGAGGCTGACAGAGACAAGGAACAGTGCTGATGCTAATATCCATCAAAGGCAGAGCCTTGAGAGATTCAGTGACATGGGGAAAGTCCCCCAAATGAGAGGTCTAGCTTCTCTGGAAATGGTGCTCTGGGACTGCAAGCGGGGGAGGAGGTTTGCATGGCTGAAGGGGATTATCCCTGATGTATTAAGATATGACATGTATACTACTGCTTGGTTGATGATGATTCATTAGACAGCGTTGGTTGAAAAAGCTTTATTATGTCCTAGCTCTTTTTTTTTTATGTAGAAATTGGCTAGAGTGTAAGTGTATCTTGTTTGTTTTCCATTTAAGCTTTGGAAAAAAGATATGCTTTCTAAAATGTAGAATCCTCCCTCAGAAAGTATTCTCTCCAGATCACATTGTACTTCAATTTTTCAAATGTATATTGACCTGAAATTTAATGTCACTGAACGTTTTAAATTCGCTACATGTAATAAGAAGGTTTTAGTTCTGAACGAAAATGTTCATTAAAGTAGTGAAAGCACTTGGTACGAAATAATCACACTGTAGTTAACCTGAGCTTTTCTATAGCAAACAAACTTTTAAAGTTTGAAGTGATGATGCCCCACATACTACAACTCCAACAACTGAAAGGTTAGCAAAAAGTGGTTAAATGGGTTTTGGTTCAAAATGATATTTAAGAATGCCCTTAGACCTGTCACTGAAAAAGACTGAAAAAGGAACGGAGTTGTGACAAGGAACAAAGGAAACTCTCATCAAAAGAACAGAGACACCTGTTGCCTAACCCACTCTCATCATCTTGCCTTCTGGTATTATCATAAAAGGGAAGCATCTCAGATAGCAGGTCACTATGGCCAGCAGCTAGACTGTGACACTGTGATTGTAGCTGGGTCAATATGGGAAAGGGGGAAAAAAAAAGAAATAAAAAGAACTATTTTTTTCTGCTGCTCTGGGATCTGCAGTCCAGCAGTGAAAGTGTGAGAAGGAGGGCGTCCTAATCTACTTTATGAAGTTTTATGAGCAGTATGAAGGGGAAAGTACAGGAAGAAGTGTTGCTTAGGAAGAAAGTCAGGACAGAAAGGCAGTACCGTAGGCAGTGTGCGCACAGAACAGCCAGGCATGATACTTGGGAAGAGTCATCCAGAGAAGAGAGGAGTTTGTTGTTGCTCAGGAGTTAAGCTGGGTAAAAAATATTTTGTTAACTGTATGTTCTGTTGTGGAAATCCCCTGTCTCTGGAGCAGCACAAATACAGGACTCGCAAGGCCGGACTTTTGGAAAGCATGTGCTCTCTCGGAGCTGCTGGGGTCCACAGCTTTGCTGGAGGATGCTTTGCTCCCTGTGCTACATCCAGGGGTGACACCTCTAGCTGTGCATGTTGCAGGGGTGGGCCTGGTTTCTACTGGAGATGAGGAGAGGGTCAGGTACCCCAGCTGAGCCCAGTCCCCACTGAGCCCAGCCCTGACTCGACGTGTTGCTGGGACAGTCAGGGGATCAGCTGCCAGCCCGGGTGCTGTGGGATGGTGCCCAGGGTGATGAGGGCACTGTCCTGTGCTGGGGTCTCTCTGGTTGTCCCCTCTTGAAGCAGCCCACTCCTGCTGCTCACTGGTGCTCTGTTCTCATGACAGCTTGTAAAGCTGCATTTATAGTATGAGTTAATGAGCAGATGCTCTTGATCTCTACTTCAGAGGAGCTGTAGGCAGTTGAAAGTCTTCAAAATCGGTGTTTCTCTCGCCTTTTCATTCTTTTGTACGCAAGATGTGTAAAGAAACATATCTGAATGTTACAGCCACAGGTAGTTTTAGAGTAGAGGTTAGAAGTTTTTAATTTTTAAAGGAATAAGGTTTCTTACCAGTCTCTTCTTTCCCAAAACTTACCTAGTTTTTAGGGACAATTTATGGAAATCGGTGAAAAGGATTGTACAATGTGATGATGTACAAGGGGCTGATTCTCAAGAAGTTTTCTCCAGTTCTGTTTCTGTACATCTCAGGATCTTTGTATTACAGATTCTAGAGGAAACACTTCTCTGGAGGGTGCTTATCTTTACTGGACACTTGAGATTTTTGAGCCTTCTTCCATTGCATTAAACCCATTATTGCAAGGCTTCCAGCACCCTACTCTTCTGTCCTCTGCTTGCTTTCCTCTTGCTTGTCCTCTCGGGAATAGTAGCAACCTTAAATTACAATACAGAGGGTAGCCAGTATGTGCCTCTGGGTACCCTGCAGTGATACAGTGTTTGTACTCTATGATATTTACTTTTTTAGGCTGTAATAAAAGCTAATTTTGTTTCAGAAGCTGAAGGATCTGTGCCCGTTTTTCCGCATGATGTTATGTTTGCAGTGGCTGTATCCTTCTCTTTTATATTTTTCATTTATTGCCAACTTTCTTTGACTGAAGTAGTGTGTGCCAGATGAACTACTACTGGTTCTCTTGCCCAGTTTTGTTCCCTCTAATATCGTGGCTTTTTGCACCTGTCTTTAGGAGATGAAGCTCCAAGGCAGATGGGGATAATGCAAAAAAACCTGGAAGTCAAATAAAAAGCAGAAGTGACTGGCAGGAACAGAAGCCGGTAAGTAGTGCAATAAAAGTGCTATTTAACCTGCTGGCTAATACAAAAAGGTTATTTCTACAGCAAGCAGTGGAACAATGTATTTAGCAATTAAATTAATCCAAACAAATAGGGATTTTAACCCCACTGTCTTGGCTAAATTCCAGCTTAGGTAATTACATTCCGGCTACCTGCATTCCCTCTGGAGTTTCTGCTGGGTGAGTTATGGCTTACACCATCATGCCTGTGTTGGACTTGTTATGAACAGTTGTGTAGCATGTCAGCATCTGGTAAACCCTACTTGGTAAAAATCCAGAGGTGAATGCATTTCAGTGGAAGGAAGGAGAGACTGTTCTGTTGTGCTTAACTTGTTAGTAGGATTTGTAGATGCAGCAAATACCAGGACTGGCATATTATAGTGATGGCCATAATATAAACAGATAGGCAGTGGTTAGAAATATACAAACAGACTGACAGACAAGCTGGATTAGCATTTTCTTTCCTACCCAGCCTTCCTGTGTTAGACTTTCCTGGGCTTCCTTCTGAAGTTGAACCTTTTTCTTGGTGTCAAAGCCAGCTTAGAGTGGCTGCCTGTATTTTTAATCATGTTGGTTCATCCTGCCAGTTCACGGAGCAGCCGCATAAGCACACATACAGGTGGAACTGAGAGGTGGCACTGGGGAGAGGAAAGAGACTGAATAAACCAGCTTTGAGATATAGCGTCCCCTCCCAGTGACACACATGCTACTCCAGCCCTTTGGGAGATCCATCTGAGACTGGCACCTTTCTAAAGCCTTTCTGGGGAAATACAATGAAACACTGAATTCAGATCTAGCTTACATCTCCTCCTGTAGCTGATACAAAGCAGTCTCTGGCTGTGGCTTTAATGCTGTTTTGAAAAACTAGGAATATCTCATTAATTTAATTCATTTTATTGATCATAAGCTTGGAAAGGATCTTCCCTGCGAAACTGAAATGTGAAAGCATGAGTCAAGGGTAATGTACTGTGTTCTCCATGAATTTTCCTTTTCTTTTCCTGTTCCATTTCAGAAAATATGACACACTCTGTAACTTGACAAGACGATTAAGCTGTCACTAACATACAGGGGGCAGGTCAGGGAGTCCTTTTCCCCCTCTGCTTTTTGATGGAGCTGATGAGAAAGCTCATCTTTCCAAACGTGAGGCGTTAAGGGTCTTTTTAAATCGGTCATGTACGAGATACAAGTGGGCGAAACACTGCTATTTGTATGTGGATCCACCAGGGAAATTCAGAACCACTAGCATTTTAATTGTGGTTTTGTTATCATAACCTGGATTGGGAACCGTCTCTTCATGGTGCTACTTGTAGAAAGTGAGGACACATTTAGCTTTGGCTAAGAGCTGCAGTTACCTGCAGATTGGGGACTGAAGTGGTTCTTTTCACCTAAACAAATGTTTTAGCAGCTGCACAAAACACTTAAGGTCCTTGGGTGAGTTAATTAATAGAAATTAGTATTGGCAAGCAGATTGTAATGAAAATTGTTTTCAATCACAACGATCTTTTGGTGACTAAAACCAGAACCTGCAAATTTTTAAAATTGTTTTTATTTATTTATCAAATTTTATTTATTTGTCAAAATTCGAGCAGGATAAACAGAAAACAGATATATCAGCTTTACGCTTTTCTTAACAAGTTTAATTTGCTTCTGTTAAAATGATTCAGCTATCACCATTTCTCTACAAATTTTGTTGGGGAAACTAATCTGGATGTGCGTGATAGATGAACTGCCTTGAAAATTCCAATTTTTATCAGCTCTAACCCTTGATCTTAATTAACTTCCCATCTGTTTCCATAGAAACCAATAGTACAATCAATAAAATACTACAGCTAGCTGCTTGGGTTGAAGTAGTAAGCAGAAAAAAAAAAATTTCAGTTCTTTGCTTCTGACCAGTCTGTGGACGCAGCAACAAGTGTACTGTACTGCCTGCAAAGGCGTTGCTGGGCCTGATCCCTGCTAGAGAAAAGCACATCAAACAGTGAAATTTGCTCTGCTGCACGTGTGGGTGTCAAAGCTGTAAAATAAGGGTGGTACCTTTCTTCTCATTGACTGACAGCAGTTCTGATAGGGACAGTGGAAAGAACCACTTCTATCATTTTTCCGTGTGGAGAGGAGTCAGACCAATATCCAGCTCAGTGGAATGAATTCCTGTGGCGGCTTCTAGCCATAGGAAAAGTTCACGGCAGAGTGAAGGAGTACAGCTGCGGTGTCCTTGGAAACACAATTGGGTAACATCCTCCAGCGTTTGCAACCTTCTCTCCTTTTTGCACAACCCTATTTGGGAGTGTGTAGCCCCTCTGCTGAACTGTTTGAGGGGTATAAAATCAAAAGCAATCAATCCTTGGCATCTAACTCCTCCAGCAATGTTTTGTAAGCCCAGTGTGTTGTTATGCCATGTAATTTTCAGCCTTCAGAGTAGTGCACTTACAAGTCTATTAGCGGGCACTCTGATGTACCTTGCTATTGTTCGAGTCTAAGGTTGCAGGAATGTAGTTTAGGCTAAGTATATTGTTAATCGGTGGTTATGCAATGTATCTTTGGTTTCTGACAAACAGTTTCTTGGAAAAGAATTATGTAGAAAGGAGCCGTGCTTTGCTGGAGTCAGAAGGGCTGATGAGGCTTGGCATATTGTCATGGTGGAATTTGGGTGAAGCAGACACAGGGTCACAATCATATTGTTCAGTGACACATACTCCAAAATGTATTTACTAGGCTGGCTTGGCCTGGAGAGTGGATAACAATTTTTACAATAAGATTTTTTGTTCAAAGACACTGGTGCCAGTCAAGGTCCCAGTCCCTCTGGCCCAATTTGGACTTCTTTTGGTCCTGGCTTGCAGTTCCTGCATTTCCACCTCCTGCAGCTGTGGGGACGTGTCTCCCAACTCATTAGTATCCCAGCCACTCCACTGTGGCTGATTTTTTGTAATCTAGTTTCAGTCACATGGCCAGTACTGTACCGTGTGTATTTCATCCATCTATATTTTAGTACCTTTTTAGATAAAGCATAATCACCTGTTGGTGTACTTCACACATTTTTAATGCATTGAAATGCTCCATGTTAAGAGCCACATAGTGCTTCCCTAGGCAGAAAGAACGTTTTACTGCTCAGGGAGTTAACAATTGGCTTAGTCAAGCACAAGAGAGGGCTGAACCTGACCTGTCAGACATATGGATGTTTCCAAAGAGGTAAGAGTAGTTAATAGTCTAATAAGAAACATCCAATAATTCTATGAATAAAGCTAGGGGATTGAAAATGAAGCTCAAACTCGGTGAATCTTCAAGGAAGCTCCCTCATAGGAGTGCAAACCCAGCCTATTTCCCTGGCCCAAGCCTCTTCTATAAATGTAACTGAGAGGTAAAGCACTGGTAAAGAACTGGAGCCTTCACTAGAAGTCTGAGAATCTCTAATAACCTGAAAAGCTGTAAGAGTGAAACACTTTTTTTTTTTTTTTCAGGCAGTATGCACGCATGGGTTATAATTGTGTTTGTATGCTTTTGGCTTTTGTAAATTTATATTTGTATTTGAAATAATTTTAACCTGGCTCGAGTTCTGAGGGTTTTCGAGCTTATCAGCATTGAGGTATCCCACTTCTGCTAGAGTCTTTACAGTCAATGGGGTACTGGTATTTCTGGTATTTTTTTTCTTGTTTTGTTTTGTTTTTCCCTGTACTAGCTCTCTTAAATTTCTCCAAGGCGACCAACGAGTCGCCTTGAGCTCCAGGCTCTAGGATCACTTGGGATGCAGGGGGTGGATGGAAGAAATGGCTACAGCTGTTATCCAAGTAAGTACCCTGCTGTACAGAGAGATAACAGAGAAAATGTCATAAGCCTGGGGGTCCTCCGGGAGTCTGACACTGATAAATATTGTTTGATCTCATCTGTGTAAAAAAAAAAATATATATATATATATATCCCCAACAAAAACAACAAAAAAGCCCCTAAACAAACAAACCAACCACTTGACCACAGGCTCTGTGCTCTGTTGTCCTGGATGTTAGTGACAGTGTCCTGCAGCTTGCTAGACATGATCACGACCATCTGGGTCTTTCACAACACCGGTACAACATGAAGTGCCATATTATTGCAAACATTGTGATCTTGTTGCTATCAATAGATGGGGCAGGGGACTCGGGAGCACAGTTGCAGTGGTGCAGACAGATTTTAATGTGCATGTTGTAATTACCATGAGAGTACCAGCACCTAATGCGCTTGGCAATGCATACATTTAGAAACTCGGATCTGCTGTGGTACTGATAGTTCGTCCATCACTAACAAAAGCTAGCGCATTTTTTTTCAAGAGCTGTGAAAGGACTGTATGGTTGGAATATGTATTTGAGAAGGGATGCGATAAATTGCCTGGAAAATTAGTTTTTTCTGCTTTATATATTTTCCTTTAAAGAATTCCCCCGGGTGTTTTTATTTAAGCAAATGAAAACTTAAAAGCATTTGTATACATTCATGTTTCAGTGAGTGCACATATCTAGATAGCTAGCCCATCCAAATTA
>WKFP01014889.1:144373-179433 GCA_011057875.1 Pterocles orientalis | reverse complement strand
CCCCAACAAGAATGTTCGGTTGTTTTACAACTGAAACGTAACAAAACAAGGTTCCCTTGTCTTACGAAAATTCAGTGAGTTATCAGAAGGCTCTAGTATTCCCACTTTGAGAGTGAGGCTCAGTAATATGAACAGAGCAAGGAGTTTCTGTTAGGGATGCTCCTGTTGTTATGTCTATAAAAAAAACTCAAACCAATTCCATAGTCAGTCAAACTATAAGCTTTTGAAAATATCTGATTTACTGGAGTTCAACAAAGTTCATCAGTTTGACAGGTAAGTCTTCCAAAGGTTCTGCTTGGATAGGACATGGTTTAGTACAGGACCGAAACAGCCTGCCTGGTAATTACATATAATGTCAGGTGTGTGCACTACCAACAAAAGAAAGATTTTCCTTTCCCCTGTCCAAGAACAGGAGCCTGTGCTGGGCACCAGTAGCAGAAATATAATGCCTTCACGGGAATGAGAGCTGGAATTTGCTGAGGAGACAGGCATGCATACACTGGTGACAATGTGAAACAAGGCAAAAGGGGAAAAGCTAGAAGTGTAGAGATGGTGGAGGAAAAGGAGGAAAAACAGCTGTGAAGGAAGAAGATAGGGACTGCTGGGCAAGATAGGCAAGAAGAAAATAGATGGGGGAAGGGATGAAGTTTGTGTGAAGAAATAGAAGAGATTGCAAGACTGGCTGCACTAGAAAAATGGAAATTTAATTAACAGGGAAAAATGATGGAAAGCAGTTAGGATACAAAGGGCGGGATTGGTAGAAACATCCGAAAGAGGAATACAGAATTAGTTTTGAGACTGGCTGAGGAACTGGCGAGACTATTTCAAACTGGGAAGCAGTGTGAGAAGAGAAGAGGAAGCTGGGGAAAGGGAAACACAGGCAAGGTGAAGAGCTGGCAGGGTAGAAACCAGACCAATTTGAGAAATGACACAATGGACAAGAGAAAAAACTTGGACTCTAATAGAAAGTCATTTGTTGGTGACTAATTTTTTTGTTTGTCCCAAACAAGGCATCCAGGATTAGTGTATTTTTTCCTTATTCTAATTTCTTTGTGTAGGTTTCCTTTGTGTAAACTGGGGATGGTTCTGTCCCCGTACATCACGAAATTGTTGGGAAGATAAATTGCATGATGTTTGTGAAGCACTCACAGACGTTAATGATGAGCACCACAGAAACATCCCAGAGGAAATTAATAATTCTGTCTTCAGAACTGCATTTGCAAATGTGCAGTAAGTGACACCTGGGGCAAGATATTGAACAAGCAGAAAAACAAAAGATTGAATTGCTGCTCGGTAAGTGAGCATAGTCCATTCTATGCACAAAAGGAGAAGGAAAAATGCAGTGGAAGAGACACACTTGTATCATCACAGGTTATATCATAATTCACACAGAAAAGGGAATCTGAGCTGAGGCAGCACTAGCACTCTCCTTTCCTAACCCTAAGAGAGTTCGTCTTTGACCTTAATAATGTTCTCTTAGTATTTTTGTGTTTGTGAAGGGGTTGATATGCAGCACAAAACGTTATCTCATGAGACTTGAAGAGCACAAGGAAGCAATACAGTTTAAAGAACAGATTTCTGTTTAAGTAGCAGAAAAACAATTCCACTATTAAAATGAGATTTGAGATACGTAGTTTCATATTATATGGCATGAGTATACTTATACCTGTAATTTAAAATGCCAGCCTTCTCTAGCACACTATTCTATTGTGAATTTAAAAGCAGCTCTAACACCTAGGAGGAAGGAGGCAGGACTATTCATGATGATCAGGATGGTTTTTCCTACTGTCTTTTGTTTATAAGTAAACATAGAGTTGAAGCAGCCCCCTCTTTAGAAGCAGTGTTTGTAGTTCTGCAGGTATTGACTTAGTAGCACTATTACAAGCAGAGTGAGCTGGCTGGCTCTGAATAAGGATATGAAGCATGTACTTGGTGTTCTAATTAAAGCCGAAGGCCATTCATCTCTCTAATTGCAACAATGCCCTCCAGGATAATTTCATCCCAAATGTACCATTCTTCTTTTGCCCGAACAAGTGACTTAAAAACCATCTGGAGCTTTGCCAAGCATGAAGAAAAAAAATTTACTGGCTGTGATATCGCACCAGAAAGCACTCCAGGATGAAAAATTGAGGAGGTCAAGCAAAATGGTGAGATTTTTCTATCAGGCTTCTGGAAGTATCGACATCTAATGCCCGCACATTAGCGGTCATATCATCTAATCTTTCCCACAAACTAGTAGGAGTCATCTGTTAATAAGTAAAGATTTTTCTAAAATGCTCTGTAACCTTTGGGGCTGACAAGCTTTTTCTTCTTGAGGAAAAGAAGGTGAGTGAATCAGGCCTGCGAGCAGGATGTGCAGTCAGAGGGAAGCTGCAGAGTGCAGCCCAAGAAGCTCTCTGAGCCCATCTGACCAGCCTTAGGGAACAGGGTCCTTTGTGAACCAGACAGCTCAGTGAGTCACAGGATTACTGGGGCTGGGTTTTACAGACTCAGCGTACTCTCCAGACTTAGAATTTATTTGCATTCTGTAGGACATAACCTGAAAAACGTAAAAGGAAAAGAGTATGTTTCTTGATTTTTTTATTTTTTTTTCAGGTTGAGTTCATTACTGTCAACAATATTTTACATGTCTGATTGATTCATTTTAGCCCTAGGGTAAGTGCAATAGATTTTTCACTGCTGAAGATTAAGCAGCAACACTGAATATCACTTACTTGGCCTAAGGACGTGTACTAAGAGGCTTTGTTTTTCAGTGGGCAAGAATTACCCCCTTGGCTGCAACATTTATTTCATGTGTTCTCTGGAGGGAGAATTTTCCTTCTGTGGTTTGTGAAGCTAGAAAAAGTGGACATAACATCAGAAAGGAGATTACTAGAACTAAAGAGCTTTAAGACCTCGGTGAAGGAAACTGCGCTTTTGTAGAATATGAACCTGATGTTTTCTGTCACCTATTTTTTGCCTGAACAGGTCATGCACAGCTGCACCAAGGTGTGAAAGAGTTGATCTGAGACACAAATCGTAAAAGAGCGGTAACATCTTCCATCCACTGATTTTACTGAGAATTGGGAAATTATCACTCTCTGAGCAGTGAGTTTTTTATTGATCACACCTAGCTTTAAAACACTGAAAATGCCAGAATGCAAACACTGTATTTTTAATACAGTTTAGTGTGCTTTTATTAAAATAAAAAAAGAAAAAGAAGCCATGGACCATCTGAATTCTGGCATTTCAAGTTGTGGGTTTTTTTTTTTGTTTTGTTTTGGTTTTTGGAAGAAGTTCCAAATGGATCTTATACTGCTAGCAGACAGATCCTCGCTCTCTTGGAAATCAGTTTGTGCTTCATAGTACCTTATGACATGACAGAGAGGACCAGTCATAAATGAATACAGATCTAGGTACATCTTCCTAGGATTTCCCCTCTTCTGTCTTTTCCTCTTTTTTTCTTTTTTTAAATTTTTTTTAAGAGCTGAAACTTGAAAAGCAGTTTTCAAACCATGCTTGCTTTTGCTAGAACACATTGAAAATCAATTATCTTAATTGAGTGACCTTGTGCACACCAAGAATATGATTTTTTTTTTTTTGTTGCTGAGAGACATGGAGATTTTATGATTCCAAAAATTATTGATAGGGGTGGGGACTAAATTTCATGATGCTTCTGGATTACTCTGTGTCCCAGTACCATGGGAGATGCAGTTGGTGCTACTTAAAGCATCCTTAGGCAACTGTAAGGGGGGTGGTATTCTGCTGTTTATCAGCAATGGCAAAGGTCTTGCGGTAATGGTCATAACTCAAAATTTTGTGATATGAAGAAGGGAATGGTGGAATGATGGAGTGGGATCTCCTGCACAAACCTGTAATCATTGATGGTCCCTGCCTCTGGGGGAGAAGAAAAGGAACTCTGCAAAACTAAGGTGGAAATAGAGGGGGAAAATGCCCCTTTTTCTTCCTAGTGAAGATTTTGCTTTGGATTTTACAGAGTTTATTTCCTGTATCTTTCCCTGGACACTCACCCAGGAGTCAGGTGTCTGTTGTGGTGGGACAGGTTCTTCTTCAACTCTGGTATGACGTGGGAGCATGCTATTAAAACTGATTAAATATTTACACCCTTGTCAGTTTGGAAGGTTTTATGTCCCGGTTCTGCCAGATGCCTATTTCTGTGTCTAGTTTATATACCTGAGTAGTCCTAGTAAGATCAGTCAGTCCACTTAGACACTTAAAATTAGGCTTAAGCTTAGTATTTTATCAAACCATGTCTGAAGTGAAGTAAATGAAAACAACATTTGGCTTAACAGTTGCTGATTTTTCAAAACTTCAGTCAGGAAAAAATAGATCAATGATGATTGTTTTGTTTTATTCTGCAGTGAACAAGAGGCTGCAACAAAAATCTGAATGGTTACCGTATATTTGTGAACCAGATACAGGGTCTGTGTTTCAGTCACTGATACTCTTTGTACTGTGAACATTTGAGAGTGAAACAGTGAAACTTTTTGTATTTGAGCAAGTGACAAGAGAAAACTTCAAGTAAACTGAAATGTCTTTTCCTTTTAATGTCTAGAAAGGTGCATATAAGCCTGGAAAAACGCAAGATGGAAAAACATGCCGTTCATCGAGAAGAGAGATCTTCCCCCTCAGTCAGAGAACAGATTTCCTTACGACACCGTTTCAGAGCTCTCATCTTCTGCTCAGACAGATGGAGAAGCAGTTTCAACCCAAAGCAGTGGCAACATCACAGTATGAGTCAAACATATGAGGGCAGGTGGGACCAGAGAGTGGTTTACAGCTGGCACACAGCACTCCCGTTGTCTCGGCTGGTGCCAACTCTATCCCATTCCTCAGTGAATGTGTTGCTGCCACTGTTTCCACCGTGATGCCTGGAGAAGGATTTTGTTCATATCTTGTTGATGAAATGTGGTGGGTTGTTTGTTTTGGTTTGGTTTTTCCACTGGTGATTTTCCCTTGACTTATTTCGCTATCTCCTTCTCTTTCAGATGAGGGGAAAAGCAAGATGTTAGTTTGTCCTTGTCTCATTCCTACCCCAAAAGAACTCATTGTTGGATGCCACCTGAGACAATCTGGTGCCATTCTGAGAGCAGGCACTCACTGTTTCCTTGAGTTCAAGAATAGCAATTAAATACCGTGTGTCATTTCTGCTGGAGAGTTAACTTGTGTGTAATTTCCTTTTTCTGTACTAAAATACAAGAAGATAACACTGTTCTTTCCTTTATGGTCTTGTATGATCTCCTGCTCTGCAGGGTCAGAGATTGCTTGTGTGTGGGGAAGAGAGAGAACAATTGCTTATTGATGTGATGGAAGCAAACAAAGACAATACAAAGGGCAGGTAAATGACAGCATCCTTCTGAAAGATATGCAGAATCTCTCTTTCTAAGTTACTTCCAAATGTTGTCAGTTACTTGCCCTAAGGTGAGTCTGAAAATGCACTGCTAGAGTGAAAGTTCAGAGTATGAGTAATTAAGGAAGTCCTGATCACTGTTCTCATTTTTGTTTCTCTTCTGTTTTGGTGGTGTTTGTTTCCTTTCCACAAAGACACAAGAGCTCTGAATGCTGATAAAGCAGCTTGGCAGAATCCCAGGTGAGATATCTTGTTCGGGGACTCCACTCAGCCGGAGCTTCTCACTTATCTCACAGGTATGCAATGTTTTTCCACAGGCTGGATCGGCCACCTCTGCTGATAAACACCCCTGGGATTTCTCATTGTGGTTATGCCTGTGTTTGGATACCAATAGTAAAGATATTTAAGAGGGCTTTTGTGGATAGACATGAGGTCATTCTGCCTGCTACTGTAGGAGAAGAGTTTATTAGCTCAGGCTTGTGCTGTACTAACTGTGGCTACAAGGTCTTAGCTTGCTGTGAGGTTCAGAGCAGGTAAAGTCACTTGCTGCACAGGCGTAACCTTAAGCATGCAAAGCCAGATCCTTTAGTATGACAGAGTTACCCCTGTAACTATGGATTGCGTTCATCTTTGTCTTATTTCCAACTTGAGGTGTGTGCTACCAGTCCCTGAAAAGAGACCTTTCCCCTCAGTCAGAGGATAGCCTTAACCTGAGGTGCTCTCGAGTTCAGCCCCATGCTCTCAAATAGTAGAGATGCTTGGACACCAATTTCTGATTTTCTCAATTTGACTCATTGTTTATAATGATTTCTCTTATTAGTTTTGGTTAGCTATTTTTAATGGTTTATCGCACAGCTGAGCAAATCAATCTTTGTTCATATTCAGGGCATTGCAGTGCTTATTTTATAGCACTAGAAGTTTTCAAGGGAATAACAATAAGTAGCTAATAGGGAGTGCCTTCTCGTCCACTAACATAATAGCACTCACCTGAGACCTGCCAGTTGTAATGTATTATTGTATAGCACCGTATTGTGCTACGCTTAGAGGGAGGGAAAAAAAAATGAGGCCCATACCTAGTTCATGAGTCTAGATCTAAATAAACCAGGTACTTAACGGGGTTGAGAAAGGTTAGGCATTACAGAAAAGGATCTGGAAGAATTTTGGCAGAGCAAGAAATGAAAGCATCCCATGGCTAGTCTAGTATATTTTTGATAAAAAGAATACTGATAAATTTTCTATTGCTATAGCTTCTATTGCATTGTTTGAAATGTTTCTGTACATGACCTTATGTATGCTTTCCTCTACAGCTTATATACAAATCAGAATATTCAGATTTAGATCCCTTCCACCTTTTTATTGTCTTCTCATATGTTCCTTGTATGCAGAGTCTCTGACTAATAGCTTGCTCTAGAATCAATATTTACAATAGAAGCTCATCCATGTGCTGTTTTCTAGTCCCTGACAAGATGACAAAACCATTTAAAAGAAAACTACAAGGAATGCCAAGTGTCAGGATTACTTTTTCAATCAATAGGATTTCTTAGTAAAATGCACTGATGCTTTGGGACATGCTATTTTTACAAATACCAAGCATTTTTCTGACATCCACATAGTGTAACTCTGCTTGTGTTTACCAACAACTCATGGAACATTTCCATTCCCCAAAAATATATTTAAAAAAAAGGAGAAATTCAACTTGGTTTGGACACCTGTCATTTGGAGCACTCAATATTTTATATAGAGCCTGCAAACTCAAGGTGGTTTATTGCAGTATTTATTTTGACTGATGCTTAAACAATGCCTGATATTGTCTCTTTTGCTGGCTTTAGTAGTATGCAAAGGTATCACAGAAAGAGTGTGGTGTAAGAACTGGAGCAGACCAGAGCAGAACACACAGTTGGAGTAAGATAGTCACAATTTGTCTCCAGAAGGTACAAATAAATTCAGAGAATCCATTAACATTATCTTTGTGCATCCTACATGGAAAGTACAATTTTCATAAACCCAACAAGACACAAAGACTGAAGCCTTCTTTCCTGTTGGATATTAAACTGGACTCTCACTACTTGGAAAATCTCTGTGCTCTAAATAGCACACCGTCTCCATGGCAATGTGCAGTTCAGTTTTTAACTTTTCAACACATAAAAATGGTAATTTATTTGTTTTAAGCACTCCTGCAGTTGTCATAGCTATGAAAGCCTCAGGATCGGGCACTTTCCAGAAGCAGCGGAGCTGTCAGGTTAAAGACTGGGTTAACTGCCAGGAAACACCTGACCTGAAGGTCATTATTGCCTAATTATATTATTATTTCCTCTAGGCTCAGCTTGTGAAGTGGCACTCAAAGCATTAGGCAGTCAGCACACTAAGAGCATTCAAAGAAATTTTGTTTCTTTTGTTCTTGATGTTAAGGACTTTGTAAATGAATGCAGCTTGTGATGAAGTAGAGGCATAATGAATCCTGTGCCCAGTGTGCCTGACTTTCACAGCTACTACGGTTAAAACCTTTTTTCTTTTTTTTTTTTTCTTTTTTTTTAAATTTGTGCTAAGGGTACAAATTGTCATCTCCTTGAGAAAGCAAGGCAATGAATTTATATTTTTGGCATTCTTTCCGTATTGTTTAATCCTTTGATAGCTTGGCTTTCTGCCATAAAAATCATTGGCCTTGAGACTGTCAGAGCCCGGCCTGGCAAAGTGCTAAGCATTTTGGTTTCAGTCCAACAGAGCACTCAGGCAGATGTTCAGCTTCAAGTATGCAGGTAATTTTTACTGGAGAGTAGAAAAAAAAAAAATCGCTTGTCCTAACCTCAGAGCCTTCTGTGATTTACTTGTCTAGAAGTGGAGCATTCAGTACCTATGGGATTTAACCTATGGATCAGCAATTCCCCAATTTTGTACTCTGAAAAGGGCTTCAAAGAAATTCAGCTTTGCTTGAGATTTTTGCTAGTAATGGGATTGTCACCCTTTCCAGATAAATAATTTCATTCATTAGAAATGAGAGTACTGCAGTGATGTTTTAGCAGCAAAGGAAGTGGGAACTTTTATTGCAAATTCAAATAAGTTTAGGACCAGTTTTAAAGTTGTATGTATTGTGGATAAGAGAGTTAGGTCATTCACACTAAAACGACCCGCATCAACGCAGCCCTTCTTACCATCTCCTCGACTGGAGTGGGCTAAAGTGTCTGGGCCACAACAGTAAATATACTCAAACAAAGTGCAAAGAGCTTGAATCATGCTCAATTTTCTCCCTGAATCCCACAGAAATCCTTAGACCGGGCAGTACCACAGCTTACTTTCAAAATGATCGAGAGGTTTGTAGATGATGTCAAGTTACAAAGTTAAGGAGGGATTTAAACTGAGATGGGAAAATTATCATTGTCACCAGTTCCTACAATGTGCTTGGCTTTTCAGTGGGGGGATTCTCCCACTATGATTTGCAGACTAGCATGGGTGGACAGGGAACTCCTCTCTGGTCTGCATAATTTGTTTGGAAAACTAAAATGTGAGACACTGAGGTTGGGAGAGGGTTGGTAATCATGTCGACTATTGGTATCAAGAGCACCAACCATTATGAAACAGATTAGTGTGTTCTGTGGAGTTTGGTGGTTCCCCATCCATTGCTATCACCTTATGCAGGTTTCTTTTATTCTCTCTTAAGCATTCAGTCTTCAAAAGCCAGGAATTTATATCTTTGGGAGATAAAGTTTCAGCAGAATTTTGAATAGACTGAACCTGGAAAAGCTTCTGGCCCAGCTAACAGAATGACATGATGGCCTTGAAAAATGATGCACTCTGCAGACTGGCACTAGGGGAAGATGCAAACCCGGTTCTCTCAGCCTTTCCTCGTATGGCAGGCTTCCAAGTCCTTTTATCATCTTTGTGGCCCTTCTCTGGACCCTCTCCAGCATGTCCACATCATTTTTGTATAGCAGGGAGCAAAACTGAACACAGTATCCCACGTGTGGCCTGACAAGCACTGAGTAGAGTGGAATAATGACTTTACCTCTGCTGGTGATGCCCTTGTTGACCACCAGGACTGTCGGGTCCCTTTCTACAGAGCTGCTCTTCAGGTGGGTAGATTCCAGCCCATGCTGCACACTGGGATTATGTTTTCCCAGGTTAAAGACCTCACACTTGTCTGTGTTAGACTTCATAAGGTTCTTGCTAGCCCACTCTTCCAGCCTCTCCAGGTCTTCCTGCAGGATGACCCTCCATTCCACAGTCACTATAGTTGACTTCTATACATTCAGGGTTCTCCTTAACATAGAGTGCAACTCCTTTTCTTCTTCTTCTTCTTTGCTTGTCTGTATGAAATAGCCTAGAGCCATCCATCACGATCCTCCATTCATGAGTTGTCCCACCAGGTTTCAGTTATTCCTGTGACATCATAACTTTCTGACTGGGCACAGAGCTCCAGTTCCTCCTGTTTGTTCCCAAAGCTGTGTACATTGGTACACAAACCCTTGAGGTGGTTGGTCTGGTGGTTCTCTTCCTAGGAGGCAGCTAAGGGACATTTATCACTGCTTTTGTTGGCCTGGCTTATTCCCCTATATTTCCCTAAATAACTGACTATGGATTTGCTGAGAATGCTGCTATTTTTTCTCTACTAGTTTGTTTTTTGGGGTTTTTTTAAAATGTGATGTTGTCACTAAGTCCTCTGACACCAGATGTCATGACTAATATTTTCATAGAATCAAAGAATGGTCTGGGTTGAAAGCAACCTTAGAGATCATAGAGTTCCAACCCCCTTGCCATGGGCAGGGACACCTAGCCCAGGTTGCTCAAAGCCTCATCCAGCCTGGCCTTGAACCCCTCCAGGGATGTGGCATCCACAGCTTCTCTGGGCAACCTGGGCCACTGCCTCACCACCCTCATGGTAAAGAATCTCATGCCCTTATAAAAAGTCCCTCTCCAGCTTTCTTGTAGCCCCCCTTCAGGTAGGAAGGACAGAGAACAGAGTTTGGCATTTAATCCCCTGGAATAGCTAGATACCACCAAGGAGCTTTTGGAAATATATTATTACAAGTAAATAAATAAGAGGTCTGGGTCTTCTTTCTCAGATGGATACAGTGAAAGGACATATGTGCAAACAATGTCAGAAAAGCCAGAAACAGGCTACATCTTTTACAGCTATTCACTGGATTTAAAGGGCTGTGGATAGATAGTATTAGAAAATGGGCATGAACAGAGTAGAGATTCATCTGTGGCAGCACACAGATGTTTAAAACACTTTTTCATTGCAAGATACCATTCCTGTACCTCCACTCCTCTTTTTTGTTTTCTGGTGGTTCTGAGCAAAATTTTATTTCTACAGACATGTCCATCAATTATTTAAGAAGTGTTGCAATGCATCTCTGGAATATTCATCATGTTGCCCACAGCCAAACTTGTGGCCTTGTGTTTTGTGTCCTGGGCTCACGTTGATGCTTGTAAAATCCTAATTTGCAAGTAAATCTCATCCATAGAATGGCAGAGGTGTGAAACATAGTGTTTGGTTTTCTGTCACTGTTCCCCATAGCAATTGGGGGAAGATCTCCCTTCTTCTCCTCCTGCCCAGGTTGCAGTCTGTGTGCATATTCACAGACCAGTGGAGCACTTGTGATGAGCCCATGCCAAGATGTCAGTCAAGGACCTGGGAAACTTGCCAGAAAACCTGTTCTTGTGTTGGGCTAATTAACTCTCAGCATATTTGTAATTGTCCCTATTAGTTAGGGGCACATGTTGGGAGCAGCACTAAAGACAGTGGTAGGGAACCAGATAAAAGGCAACATTAGGGACTGCCTGTGTTGTAAAATATAATCAAAAGTATTAACCAGAATGACAATAAACTTGGCAGGGCACGTGGCACAGTCAAATCTGGGGTGGTTAGCATCACTCCAAGTTACTGCCACATGTAAGCTTGACCAGCTGGCAAGACTGGGAATGTGACTGTCCCTTTTCTCACCCAGTGCCCTGTGTGGTGCCAGGTAGCATATGCTGTAACCTCATGGGCTTTTCCCATGAAGAAGTGCCCTCAAGTTCTATGCAACTGTTAGTGGCAGTCATCAAAAAGGCATCACGAACAGTTTAGTGCCCTGACCTGGCACAAATGCTAATGGCAGATGCTGGTGGCCTCTAGTAAGGAAATAGCTGTTTGGACTGGACAAATGTACTGGAGAAAAAGGAGCATTAAATTTATTTTCTACTGATGTGTGCATGAATCAGTTGCAGTCCACACAAAGAAAAAGGAAATGGGCTATGAACACGGGAAATCAACATTTTGGTTTATAAGGCACCCATATGATCACAAATCACTATGATAATGCTTTGCCCTTCATAATTGCGGTTGTGAGTTTGATTCAAACCTCAGGGAAGTCAAAGGAAAGGCATACATTGATTTCAGTGTACTTTAGATAGGATGAAAGATAAAATAATATTGCATTCTGTAAAGCAAAATGTGTAATATGCCCCAAGAGGGTTCTCCTGAAGCATTAATGCACACAAGTAACTCTCCTCACATGGACAGTTCCACCATATGAACGCATGCAGCTGCACACTCTGTCCACCCTTGCAGCAGCAGCCCACGTTCTGTTTCTTGACTGTCATCTTCAGTTCTTTGTTTGTAGCTTGAAAATTAATATAAGTATTAATATAGCATATGAACAGAAATGAGGCAATTTATAAACAGCTCCTTTCTCTGAATGTTGCCTAGAAATTTATAACTCAAGGCACTGCAACCATAGAAATGAAATTAACTGCCCACTTGCATGATTCACTAAACATATTTCCACAAAAGCAAAATGTATTTGTCTTTCGCTCATTACAAGCACGTTTATCCTGACTGTATGAAAGTGTCCCTGCCCTTGCCCAGTGCTTAGCCCAGCTGCACAAGCATATTTTGCTCTCCGTAGCTTGCTGTGGACTCCCAGAAGGTATGTTTTCATGGATTTTTTTTTTTCAAAGCCTATCCAAAATGTTGCACAACTGTCTTTTGTTACATGTTCATCTGAGTCGGGAGTCTAGCATGTGCAACACCAGCATGAGAAATACTGATAAAAATGAAATGCGAGCATAAAGATGCTTGTAGAAGAAGGATTCAGCCCTGGCATTAGGGTGTGTTCGGTCAAAGAGGATAACCCACCACCCACACAGAGCACAGGACTTTCGTGAGCCCTGAAAACAGGAGTAAGCACAAACGGGGCTGTTCTTGCCCTGCATGTAGATAAGGACCTAGCAGAACATGTGCAATAAGTTTTATGGTGTCTTTAGGGGGTGACGCTTCTTGAACAATCTCCACTTTTTTTCTCCTCCATTTCTTCTGAGGCACGGCTCGTATTTTATAGCTCAGGAATAGCAGGCTGTGATTAAATTTGTATATGGTGATTTTTACATCTTAGATATAAAAAAAAAAAAAACCCAAACAAAAAACCCCAAAACAAAAAAAAAATCCCAGAAAACCTACTGTATTTGCAATGTCTTTTTTTCTGCTCCCATATTGTGCCTCAGTTTTGCTATATTCAATCATTTCATCAGTGAAAGACTGACTGCTATGGCGTGGTGTGCTATAGGTAGATAAGATACGCACTGTTGTCATATTGAAGATGTCAGGATGATCAGGAGTCACAGAGATTAAAATTCACCCTTTCTACAGAGAGCAGTGTCTTGACTGTTACGCAACGTGATGCTTAGACTATTTGGATATGCGGTAGACTAATACCAACCTTTTGCAACAAAACCAAACTCTGCCAGTTTTAATTCCATGAGATCTACCTCACCCGTTCAAACCCTGTATTAATTAGGCTTAGACTGCCTCTCATGATTTGACAAGGCAATGAGTCCATTGAAATCACTTTCCTCCAGTCAGTATTTCACCTCTTGGTGCCTCCAATTAGTACTTTAAAAAAGAAGTGAAGAACAGCACAGGGAAAAAGAGAGCTTTGCTGAATATGAGTATTTTCCACTGAAATATATATGCTTATGGCAGAAAATTCCACAGCCTTTAGATAGAGCTGAGGTTCATGGTAAAGATTTCTGCACATAGATATATAGAACAGAATTTGGAGCTCTTTGTACAAGCTACAGCCTGTACAAATACAAAATAACCACTTTTTTTTGCTCACTTAAGATCGTTCCTTGGTTCCTGTATTTCCCTTGCCCTGAGCCTTCCAGTGGTCAGTCCCATGGTCCTGCAAGAGTTAAAAGGAATGAGAAGCAGTAATGACAGAGTTGGCAACAGCTTTGAGCCTCCGGAGTGGATCCATAGCCCAGGTGGAGCATCCTGCCCTACCAAAACTTTTCAAAGCACTTTTGCCCCACATCTGTCTATTTGGGCTCAGCCCTGAAACCTTCAGCAAAATCTGGGAGGAGAGTAGGGAGTTTCCACTGGTCTCAGAGGAGCCCATCTTTCAGGTTCGCCCCTTAGCTCTCCTGGGTCGTGACAAAACGACACTGCCCAACACTCCCTTCTGTGGGGAAAAGGGAAGCAGGGGACTGCTGTTGGGGAAACAGGGTGTTATGGTGCCGTGTTTTGTGTAAGTCTGTGAGATTCCTGCCACGAGTCCTATAAAGGTCATTGCGAAGTTGTATGACTAAATCCTCCTGCAAAGGCATCAAAACTTACTTCATGTCACCTTAATGAAGCCTCTTGCAGTTTGACTGGCTGTTTATAGATGATGTGAGAAAGACTGCTTCATTAAGTCACCCAACCTTTATGAAGTGTTCCAGCACAAGCAGAGCAGTCACAACCCTGCTGTGACAAATCAAAGCCTAATGAGTGAACAAAAGTATTACAGGTATGTCCCAAACCAGGGTAACTCATTATGGTAGTTGTCCGGCTCATTACAGTAGTTAGGAGTGCTCTGTCCACATTTTCCAAAGCTATGTTTAAAATGACTTTTTTTTTTCCATTTCCTTATAGATGACACTGCACTTGAACAGTAACATCAATACGTGATCTGCCAGCAGAGTGGGCTGCCTTACACTTGACTCTGTCCGTACCTGCGGCACAGAAAGCAAGCTGGAATTGCCCTCTGCTGGTTTTCCCTCCCTGGATTGCAGTGGAGTTCAGGCTGAACGAACTGCGATGTGAGCGGTGAGTGAACTTCCTGCAAGCTGTCCTGGCTTGGATGCACATACGCTTTGTGTGACGTTGCAGTCTCACTTTTTTTTCACTTTTTCCATTCCTCTTAAGTCCAGCTAGTTTGAAGATATATTATTAAAAAGGACTGATCTTCCAATAGACCATACCTTTGTGCAAGAAATGCTACAATTCTCTTGTCAGGAGTTCAGATCTGGTTTTGTCTGAGTAGTCAAATATTAAAGATATAAAATATAGAAATATAGAATTATAGAAATATAGAAATATTTCTATATATAGCACACAATAGGGAACTGAGAGGGAAAGATGTGCTCGTTGGCAAGAGAGGTGGGATAGGCACGAGGTGGCGTTGATAAGGGCTGTACATGTTTAAGGTACCACACATGAAATCTGTGGATGATGGCGTGAGGGAAAGTTTTCCCTTTATAGAGCTGAGGTGTTCGCAAAACCACGCAAAAGGATTGTTGGACAAAATCCTTCATATTGCTCAGAACTGTGCGTAATCATCCAGCTGCTCAATCAACATTTTTTGTCTGCTCATTTATAACAGCTAATTCACAGATTATATGTTGTTTCCTCAGACCATCATTCTCTGTTGCTTAGTGTCTTGTGTAAAAAGTAGAAAGGGAATTCTACTAAATCTTGATATTTAGTACTTCTGCAACAAGTGGAGAAGAATACTGGGGGCAAAGCCTGCCAGCTGGAGATGATGATGTTTCGTTTCATCAGAGCCTGAATTTGGAAGCATTGGAGGTTCAGCCACTCACCTCTTATTGAGAAACTTGAGGTTTCTGAATTTCTTTAGTGAAAAAAATTACTTGATTTTAAAGATGAAAGGTCAGACTGTGCCATCAGTTTAATTGAATTTGGCTGCGGCTACTTTAACTTTCATTTGTAATAGGAAAGGCAGATTGAGGGTGGTTTTAATCATTCTTAAAACTCACTAACAGAGGGAAGAACACTCCTGCTATAGGTCAGTGAAAAGTAGTGAGGACCATGGCCCAAGGCACACCTTAAGGAATACTACTCCAAAAGCTGCCCCTTTGAGAGGAACAAAAGAAAACAAACAAAAATACACCTGGTGTGTTTGAGGTCCAAAGCTTGATGGCTGTGGAAGCTTTTAATGTTTTATTTGATTTCCAAGTGCCAGGTGAGGCAACCATAGTTATCGATTTCTTTGCATCCTTTACAGTGGCATTAGGTATGATCAGAGGAGAGTGGCAGTTAAGGAGTTTGTTCTCCTCTGGGACACTTCAATGGGAGTACAGGCTCCCCTGATTTGTGTTCCGTCCTTAATTGCTTCTGAAATGACTTTGATGTGTGTAAGACTGTAGCTGTTTCATGTGTCATGGACTCGTATTCTTGCTCAATGTATTGCTGTTTATTTTTGGACATAGAGCAGTGAAATTTTGCACACAGAGTTATTCATCTTGCCAAAAGGAAAAAAAAAATCTGTAAAAATTCCTAGGGAATACATTTTTGCAGTTAGCAACATACTGCTGAACCACCATAGCGAAACAACAAAATAACTGTGCGATCATGGTTCTACTGATGGGTATAAGAAACTAATCTAGGATCTGTGCCTTGCCGTTCCTCAGCAGACTTCATTTAAACATTGGGAAATGATTTCACTTACTGAGGTATGAAGCAGAAAGACCTGTTTTGGAAAATTAAACAACAGTTTTCACAACTGTTACAATGACTTGTAGCTTGTCAGTACAGTACACCTGAGTTTTCCAGGTGATGAATACCTGGGCACAGTCCCAGGCTTGCAGTACTTTTGGTGCAGCAGGTTTGTCTGGGGTTGGGCTGTAGTCAGGGGGAATTCAGGACTGATCCCAGATGGATGCATAAGCTGTGTCTCCCTCGTGGACAGCAGCAGCCCTGCCCTGTTAATTCCTGATAGGGGAGCAGGGAGGCTGGCATGCATCAGGTAATGCTGCAGCGCACAGTTGTGCTCTTCTACCTTGAATGATGGATTTTTAAACCGCCTCTTTCCTGGTGAATCGCCCTACTGTAGGAACACTTCTATCAGTGCCAAATGTATAATCCCCACAGGGATGAGAACAGCATGGGAGTAATACCTAATTAAAACTGCAATGAAGTAGGTCAGCTAATATTTCACAAACAACAGCAAGCGCTCTAATTGTTAATAGGTCCGAGTTCCTGTATTTACTCTAAGCAACAACAAAATGTATATTGCCTAGAAATGCAATGAAAGCACAAGCAGAAAACATGTGCCACAGTGGATTACAATTATAAATATTTATGGCCTCCAATGAGTGCTGTCCATTAACTCCTGCCAGTACTTTTGGCAGCGGATTAATGTTGTTACTCCCCTCCTTTTTCAAGATTTTGGGAGGATTGCCAGCAGAGGGTTAAGTAGTGCCAGGTGAAAAAGCAGATGAGAAAGCCCTTCTTTCAGTCACAAATAAATAAGACCATTGTAAAGAAATGTAATCCCCCTCTCAGATGCCACACTTGCTTATAATATCATGGGAGTATTGTCAAAAGTCCTGGATTCAGACTTGAGCCAAGTCTTCTGGGGCTTACTGGTCTGCAAAAGTAAGTGAGATGCAATCCTTTTCTCTAAGATTCATCACTTTTTTTGCTTCATCTTAGGGTGGAAGCAGCAAGAAAATAGCGGCATGTTCAGTTTCAGTGGGATGAAGGAAGCACGGTGACTGATGAAAATTTGTGATAAAAGTATTCAAAATATTAATGTTTTCAGACTCTCAGAAAGAACATGCGCTGTTTGATTGTTTGCTATGACTAGATAAGCAAAGAAATTTCTAGAGGCTTCACAGAGCCAGATGACCCTATTATGCTGAAATGTAGCAAACTCTTTGCATTTGACCAGCTCTGCCCCAAATGTTTTGAATATAAGAAGCAAGTTCCCTCAGAGGTGCTACTGTGAGTCCATGTTTCAGAGAAGAGCCCTATTTGAGCAGAGCACAAGTATTTGATGTGAAAAAAGCCTTATACTTTTATTTTCATTTCTAAATACCAACAAATCAATCTAGACAAGGCACAATGAGTTCTAGATCTCAATTTTTGTATATTTGTGTATGTATAAAGACAGTTCAGCACAGCAGTGCAGAAGTTCCTCTCTCAGCAGGGCTTTCAGATGGTGGGGAGATATAATCAACCACATACATAATTCCTCAGTTACTAACCCACCTGAAACACTGGTACCTCTCATTAATTAACTTCTTGATTAGCTGGGCCTTTAAATAGAGAGGGAAGCTAGCCCTAGATCTCTAGGAAGCAGGCAAGAGGCTTATAGCAGGCTGAGTTCACCTCTTCCCTTTCTATGCGTATAAGTAGGTGACTTTTTGCTGAGTTCTTACATCAGAGAGTGGTTCCTTCTGGTATTTTGAAGGACCTTCTCACCCTTTTCTTTATAGGAGGATTTTAAGCCTCTTTGCAAACCTGACACTTTGGTTGTAAGGTGAGGTTTTGGAGCCTGATGATCATATCTGCTAATGTAATTTTGTGCTTGGCTTGAGAAGTTTGTTTAAACAAATAAAAAAGTTGCCTTTGATAACTTGAAGAAGGCTAGACTTTGATCCCTTTACTGCTTAGGTCTTACTCTGTTTAAGTGATGCTGATTCCCATCAGGAGGAAAGGGGAACAGAGCCTCAGAGAACCTGTGGCGTGTTGGAGCCTGTTGCATCCTCAAGGTGAAGTGAACCTGCATTGTACTGAATGCACACTGACCCTGTAGGGACTCTGCTGATGGGACAGCACTTGGATGGGGACTGAAACCCCTAACATGTACCGTGAGGTTATGTTTTAAGTTACAAACAAACAAATCAGTCTGTGCTGTGAGGAGGGGTGTGTAGTCTTTCCCCTCCTCCCTGTATGTGCTGTAGGTTTTTGTAGTGCTGATCTGATGGGCTGTTCCCTGTGTGTGATGTTACCAGTGGCACTGTGTTACATTAGGTGGTATAACTGAAGTAAGCGTGGCGTGAGTCATCCAAGTAGCTATGTATGAAAAGGAGGAAGGCTTTAAAATTAAGCACTGGGAGGAAAAGACCTACAATGAATATGGGTGATTCCTTGCATTTCTTTCTGTGGAAAAGCCCTTACTAGGGAAAAGGGAGTTTTGGTGCATGTCAGTCAAGGGATCTGCCATCTTCTTGGTTCCAGGTTTTGTCACTCTCTTCACCCACTATTTGGTCCACCAAAACAAGAAAGTTCCTAAGAAGGAGAGGAAAACAGTGTTGGGTTATATTGTTTATCTAAGTTGGAGGCTGAAACCTGTCCCCACAAGTAGTGGCTGAGTTGTATTTGCTGTCCGAAAGCACAGAATATTCCTTCAGGACTGGCAGCAGTCCTTTACCTGTGATGGACTAACCCTGACCTTGCAAAGCTCTTACAAGCATCTGGATCCAATATCCAAGAGAGCTTATGCTGAAAAAAAGCCCTATTCTCTGAAACATGACCAGGATGAGGCAGGAGGCACAAGCCGAGTCGCTCAGTCTGGGCAGTTTTGGGTAGGTACAAGCACTATAAACAGTCGAGTAGGTACATATCTTCTGACCATAGGCAGCTTCAGATTTTGGCAGCAACTCAACAGGGATTTTCTGAATCATTGTTTGAATTTAGGAGCCTCCATGTACTTGTATCCTCTTTTAGAAGATGAAGTCTTTCAATGGACTTAGTCCTGAATCCCTCTGAGCTTTGAGTCTTCATCTTTAAAATAGTGGCCACAATACACCTGCTGTCATGGCCATAGGATAGTCTGGGAAGGTGCTAGCCTACAGCATCACCTGCATGTTGGAACTTCAAATCACTCACGTAAATATAGTAACTGTTGTTGCAGGGTCTCGGGGCTGAAGTATTTATATTTAGTTAAAATGACCCACATTTAAAGTGAACAAGATTGAGCTATTCAGACACTAATGAGAAGAAATCGCCTTGGCCAATAGCAGCGTGCTAGCCATCGTGCCTGTTTTATAAATGAGATTAATGACTCAATTTGCAGTAAATGCTTCAGCAAGGAGAAACTTATTTTGCTATACTAACTGTGGCACATATGTGCCTCAAAACACCAACTGTGCAAAACTGGATTTCCCTGTGGTGTGCAAGATGGCTGGCCTCAGTGTTTTTATTAATGCCATTGCTCCAGTTTCTTTGCTGCAACTGATCATTTTGATCTTTGCATTTAATGCTGCAGCATAAATGCTGGTGTTGGTAAAAAATTATCGTGTAGTATAATCCTCTCCATTAGTGAAAGGACAAGAGTCTCTCTAACATAAGCTGTTCAAACCTATTTTCCTCACTATCATGAATAAAATGCTGACATTATTTACTTAGGCTTACAATTAGTTTTTAATTGTAATGAAATGATGAATCATTCCCAGAGCCTTTAATTTACTCAGTAGTTACTGGGATTTTAATGGCTCTTTAAAAAAACTTTAACATTGACCATTTATAGGGCATACTGTATTACTTTTAAGGACTAAATTAATTTTGAGTCTTTCATCAAATTAATCATTACACCTACTTTTGTATTTGTTCACATGTTCCTAACAGCTTTGTTAATGTAAGGGTGAGGAAACAGGATTTGCTGACAATAGACCAACATCCACAGCTGCTGTAAATTAACCTTGCCATGCTGAAATCCAGAAGTTGCTTTACACCAGCTAAAGTTCTGCTTCAATTTGTCCATTATTCATCCTATTATTCTGGTTGTGAGATTGGATACAATTGTCCTCATTTTTTCATGCTTCTTGCACCATTATAGTTTTGACGTCAGTGGAATTACTCAGAATTCACAGTGGGTTAGTAGCAGAAGAATACAATGATAGGATTTTCCTTCCAATGACAAATTTAAGATTCCTCCCCTGACTTTTGTATGCAAATATATTTGGTGAAAAATGTAATGTAGGTTTGAATAGTTTGTTTGGCTGTAGAAGTATTTTTATCAGTCTGTTTCTATGCTTCATGCTTTGTTAAATATGCTTCTGATTTCAGCTGAAACTCTTAGCAGTTGCTATATACACAGCTTCTGTCATAACATGGAGCTCTCTCCACATTTACAGTGAGAAGGGACAGTATTTGTTTAACATTGTGTCTCGGCAAAATACCGAAATGAGGAGTACTACCCCGTTGTCTGGGGTGTATGTGCATTTCCAAAGTGGTCTGTGAAAAATCCAAAGTAGACCCTTGCGCCTTTGAAGCCTACAAAGCAAATCACAGTGCAAGAGCAGCCTCTTTGTTGCCCGTTGTGAAAAACCACTCTGAAATAGTGTTTCAGGTTCTTTATTGAAATTTAACATGCCCCTCAGATTCTTCCTACACTCCTGTGCTCAGCCTTGTGACAGCCGTAAAAATGATGAGTTTGTGCTCTGTTATATTTAGGTGACAGCCTTGGACAATAAACTGGGTGTTACTGAGTTCAGGGGCTTTCACCAAGCGTGATGTATAGCCTACAGATGGCCGTGAAGATGGTGCATGGACAATTCCCTCTGCAGAATGCTTTATGACTGAAGTACAACTGTAAAGGTGTACCTGGCTGTGCTCATCACATCCGCGTAGCATACAGCTGTGGAGCAGTGCTGTTAGTCATCAGAGAAAACACAGAGACGCAGCATAGACCAGTCAGGGTGGTGCAGTGCGTCCCCTCTGCAGCCTCATTGTCATGCTCTCTGAAGCAAAGGGGCTAGAAAATCCTTTTGGGATCTAGTGAGCGTTTTTGTCTGTAAAATTTTGCTTATAATATACAGGATTTGTGCCACATTGCCTTGTTTACAGACTTGAATATTGCACCCTCCGATGGGGTATGTACTACTGTTCACAGTTAGATCTCCCCTGCTTAGCAAGCCACCAGAAAGGAAGAGAGAACGATATTAAACCCCAACCTCTTACACTGTCAGCATGGCATCAGCTGGTAATATTTCTCAGAAATGCAATATACGGGCAGTGCATTCTGACTGCCTTCTTACAGGAAAGACTTCAGATGGAAAGGTTTTCCTTGTCAGGGTGGGTGTGTTTGTGTTGGGACCGGGTGGCAGAAGGACCTTTCAAAATATTAAAGGTAACTTTAGAAATCATATGATACACTGATTACTTAGCACCATCTTTTTGAAGTCTTGATTCAAAACGCTTGGTATGGAGAGAGACAATCACCAGTGGTGTAAAAGATTAAAGAATGTGGCAGTAAAGATTTACTGAAGGGTTTAGGGTTAAGTTCCTCCTGGTATTGTTACCTCGCTAGCCCCCATCTCCTGCTTCTGTTCCGTGAAGTGGAAGATCTCCATCCCCACATCAGCGTGTGTTTTTGTTCCAACACTTCAACCTCGTATGTTAATAGCAAGGAGATGGAGATAAAATACGGTGCAGTGCAGAGTTAAGGAGTGTGTGTTTTGTGCTCTGTCTGCTGCCTTGTACAATGGATTTTTCTCTATCGTATAACCACATCCTGGGAGAGGTGATTTCATTGCAGTGTGATTGCAGCTACCTTCAGAAAGTAACCTGGCCAAGGCTAATCTTGTGCTTGCTAATACGATACTACTGGAAGGGGATAGTTAATATGCTAAAAGCAACGTAAGAACTGAGATACTGGATTAAAAGTTTGTATATTATTATTGCATGCGAAGTCTCAAGTCATACCTTTTTTGTTTGGTTTTTTTTTTTAAGTGAAGGCTTAGCAACTATGGCTTTTTTTTTTATTTGCATAGAAATATAGATGCATAACATGAACAAAGACACGAGGTTTGTAATTCTGCAAAGTCCTCTGCTCCTTGTGTTCTTGTTATAGACTATCAGGGGAGGAAAAAATCGAAACCCAGGTCAACTTTTTTCACACAGTGAGTGGTGAGGCACTGGCCCAGGTTGCCCAGAGAAGCTGTGGATGCCCCATCCCTGGAGGGGTTCAAGACCACACTGGATGGGGCCTTGGGCATCCTGCTCTAGGGGTTGGCAACCCTGCCCACAGCAGGGGGTTGAAATGAGATGATCTTTAAGGTCCTTTTCAACCCAGGCCACTCTATGATTCTATGAACCGATCATCCCTTTGCCCTCTTTGAATAATTTTAGTTCAGCATTATGTTGTCTTTCCTATCAGGCTTGCAGCCATAGCTGGCAGGTTTCTTTCTGTTAGGCTCTGGCGTGTGCTCTCCCATTTCCTTTACATTTCTTAGCTGCTGGGTGGATGCTATTATGACACAGCCAACCTTTGGTATAAATAATATATTCTGAAGGTTCAGTGTGTTATAACGTGCATGAAGCATCTTGCATTTATTTTTAATGCTTCTGCTTTCCTAAGAGCTTTCTACATCCAAAGCTACCATCAGAGAGAACTAGCAGTTCTCAAACAGAAAAGAGAGAAAAATTTTACACCGTATCACTCTATTTTTTCTAGCTATAAATGACAGCCTATGACATCTAATACAGTATTGAAAAAACTGTCTTATGATTAAAAACCAAACAAATTTGCCTTATGTATCAGACATGTTAGTTAATTAAAATCAACCTTGTCTACAGATAGCACAGCAAATGGAGATGTAGCAGTGCAAGAGATGTGGTCTGCAGTAACTTTCCCTAACATCTGGAGCCTGGTGCTCTGTAGTGTTTCTGTTGCCATGCCAGGCAGCCATATAATCGTGTGATTTGCAGACTTTCTCAGAAAATAAGGACTGGTAATAGAGCGAATAATGTCCAAAAGAGATTGAAAGAGGATGTGAAACTTTTCGAGTGAAATCAATTGAAAGATTCAACAATGGTAAAAGTAAACGTTCCATACATGCTCATTTAGCATGCACAGAGAGTTAACTATTTGTTAGCCTTTTAAGAGGCTTGTGTAATATGATGCAGAGAAATTTGAACAGAACCACTGGCCGCAGCAGTTTATCACAGACTTTTGAACCATTTGCATGCCCAAGTGTCTTCAGTGACAATGTTGGAAGGGGACTGCATGGCTGCAAATCAGTCCCGAAACACGGAAAGTGGTATGGCAGCAGCTGGTACAAGATGTATCGCCCTTCAGTAGCTGGAAGGTGAAGTTGAACTAATTTGATTTCAGAATAAGAAGGAGCTTTCCAGGCACAAGGAAGTAGAAGGAACAAAGAAGGCGCTCCCTAGGAGCAGGATAATTAAATGCTGAGATAGTTTACTTGATGAGCGGGCACTAGGAGTCTTTTTTATTTCTCAGAGAATTTTAGTCTGTGCTGTCTGTGTGGATTAATGAGGAAGAAAACAAAGTTTTCTGCTCCGGTCTTGGTGTATTCATGACATTTGGGTTTGAATTCAGCTAGTTAGTAGTCTAAGTTAGTTTCTAAATCGTGTGCCTCAGTCAACTGACTGCAGGCCTCAGAGTGTGTTTTTTAATTTTTTTTTTTCACTTTTTATTTTTCACCCTTCGTAAATGCACAACTAGAGAGACGTAATCAGAGCTGGAAAGAGACCAGAACTCAAAGCCTGGGTAGTTATGGATGGGTGCTGCTCAGTCCATTCTCAGTTCAATCTTTCTTAGCTACCTGGCTGGTTTTTCTTGTGCATGCTCAGGATCAAATTCTCATCTATTTTAACTAGAGTTTTTGGCTTGGTGAATGGGCTGTGCTGTCCAGCAGATCAGAATGTATAATATAATGGTCTTTTCTGGTCCTAGCATTAATAAATAGAGCTAGTACAGCCTCTACCAAATACTGTGTCCTGTGTTAAGTTGTGGTGGCTTGGACTCATACACATCATGAAAATGTCAGTGATGATCAGTGCTAGGAACTAATGGACTTGCACTGAAATTCGAGGTGGTACATCCGCTTAAATTAGTTGGGTATTTGGTCTGCAGCCTATGACATCTAATACGATATTGAACAAACTAAAATCCCCAAACAGGGAGTGCTCTCAGGTCACAACTGTATTTCCCCTAAAATGACAAGTTCACGGGCTACGTCATATCTCTTAAAAAAAAAAAAAACCAACTGGTTTTGTACACAGAGCATAAAATACGTCTTTTATATCTGTTTCTGCTGATACTGTTCTTACTTTGGCTTCATTGAACCAACAAATTAAAGCTGTATTTTTTCTTAAACCTTTTTGTAAACCAGGTCTAATTCATATTTCTCTAGTTTTATTCCTTCTTTTCTGTGTTAATTTCAGTTTACTTACTCTAGACATGTACTGGTCTGAGTGGAAACAGAGTCAAGTTCATAGACTTGAGCTTACAGTCATTGATTTTTAGGTATTTGTAGCTGCTTACAAAAAACTCAGGCAAAATTAAGTGGAGAACAATGTTTGAAAATGTGGAATTACTTTAAGGGTTTTTTTCTTTTTATTAAGCATTGTCTTCAGGAGATCAATCTTTTAATTACACTGTTTTCTTCCGAGCGATGGCAGTGGGTAACAATAAGCACGTTAGCACTGGCTGTAGCCTTCTCTGCTGCACGTTGATGCTATGAAATGTGCTGATTCCCATAGCTAACACTTTTATTCACTGACTGCTTGCTTCTCTGAGTGAATCAGTGTTTTCTAAATATACCGTATGACTTGCTACTTGGCAAACCATTTCCCTGTGCCTGCCCCATTTGTAGAAGTTGATACAAGCAGCAAATGCCACTAGCGGTGTAAGTCTAAAATGAACTATCCTGCTAGGTCTTTCCCTTTCTGTGTGTTTGCTATGCTTTTCTTGCCTCTGGCAAGTTACAAATGAGAGTCAGAAACATGACTTTTTGAGGGAAAACAAGCCACAGCCTTAAAAAAAGAGGAACAATAAATAATCGGGGTACATAGTCCTTGCCATGCTGAATGAAATACACCCGCTATCCCGCACAAGACACGTGTAGCACAGCATGGGGCTGATTTTTTCCTTTGCTGTGCTGCAGTGACTTCACCAAAGTCCATGGGCCTGGTTTTGAGAACACAAAGCTCCGTACAGACAGGTCTACCTGCCGGCACTGCCTACGCTCTGAGCTCGTGGGCTGCCTGACAGCTTAGATTTCAGAGCTGCTCGGACATCAGAGCGTGCCTGGTAGCTGTCAGTGAACAGTCATGCCTAAAAACTTCTCTGTCATCATTGTGGCAGTGTAAAATGTCCTTAGGTCCTGTTGCTGGACGATATACAGTAGTGTTAGCTTCACTGGTGCCATGACCGATGAGTTGTACAAGCATGGCCACAGAGGCACACAGGGATAAATCCAAGACGCTCCTGTGTGGGCTGTGTTTACGGGTACCAAAGCTATTGCAAGTACCAAAGTCATTATGAGCTACCCTAGACAATGGTACAGGACAAGCCTACTGGTCAGATGCTACCTTGTGTAGTGGTGGTTAGCTTCCAGAACGAATAACCTTTTTAGGAGACTATTAGGTATCCAACAAACTTGCCTGTGTGGCAAGTGTGTGAAGCTGTGTACACCTTGTTTTACCTCCTGACTGTCCCTGCAAAGATTTTTTTTTTTTGGAGTAATCTGTGTATCCCATGTAGGCAAGTCCTTCTGACATGAGAGAAGTCTAGAACCTAAAGACATCCCTGGAGAAATCTGTAGTTAAATCATCAGAATTTACACCCAGGTGAAAATGGCTTAGCCAGCTGCACTGTTCTTCTAACAGCACCAGCCTGGTCCTTGAAGTTTATTGCCCACTGCTGTGCCTCAAGTTGCAACTGTCGGATTAATGTAGTTTTAAAACAGTGAAGCTCCTGCATACTTGCTCCAAAGACAGGTGGTGTTTTTGCTCCCACTGCTTTTTCAGATGGGGTGGTACACATACGCGCTGATTGAACTTTATTGGTCCTCTGTGCTGTTCCTATATCACCTTCTGCTTCTGCGTAGGTTTGCATAAGCTCAGAGGCCAAGCTCAGACTTGTAGTAGTCCAAACGTTGGCCTAAATGTACAGCTGAGGTCAGTCCCAAGTGGGTTAACATATAGCATGTGGAAGAAGATATTTTGACTGTTAAGTTCTGCCTGGGAAGGCTTTATGCATTATTGTGGAGGCACATGCAGTTGGTATCCTCAGCTCAGTGCAGGGAAAGGCATCTGGCTCTGCAAGTGTCCTACAGCAAGCAAACCAGACCCAAAACAGACCTTAATCAGAAAAAGACCATGTTAGTTGTTCACTGGTCAGCAGAGCCATCGCAATTTGTGAACAGAGGTGCAGAATAGCCCCGTGCCTTGTGGTGTTCAGCACTGCCAGGCTAGAGAGAGCAGAAACCTCAGGACGTGTTTCATATCCACTTGTCATTTAACAGGATGGGGGCCAGCTGGCATCTCTCCTCTGCGGCCTCGTCAGCAAGCATCTTGTTCTGTCTTGAATCTATTATGGCCCATTTTTCCCTTGACTGAGCGCTCAGGTTGCTGTGCTCAGTGAGAGCCCTCCTCTGATGTTCTGGATAACCTTTCCCTCTGCCCATCCCCCTGGGAAGGTGGTGCCTGCACGGCTCCAACAGCCTTTGATGGCAGCAAACTGTATTTATCATAATATTACTCACATGATACAAATATTCAATCTTGGGCTCCACTGCTTCTCTGGATACTGCTATAGAGCTTTTCTCCCCTGCAATATGCTATTATTTAGACTGCTACCTCTTGTTCCATCTTTGCAGCCCTATTCAAGACCTTCTCTGCATTCTGAAATGGCTCTCCTTAAATTTTATTATGTCCCTTCTAACCTAATGGGAAGAGAGGGCTTTGTCCCAGTTTCTGTTCCAGAGAAGCCAATCCTGCAGCAGGAACCGAGGTCTCTTGTTCAGGAGGCTCAGAGCCAAGCCTCTGATTGCTGGCAGAGCAAGAACCTCAGCTGGGGCTTACCCCATTTCTAGTGTCTCACTGATGAAGGTGTTTGATACAGTGAGTATCTAATGTTTTTTGGTCGTCATTCACCCCTCTATAGCTTGGTTTAATTCAGCCTTGGAACAGAAATTCTCCGAATACCGGATGATTCATGGGCACCTGTAGACAGCTGGAAGTGGCAGGTGATTTAGCACTGCCATCACTTGCTATTAGGTCCATGATCATCTGTGTGTGTAACATGTTACAGCTGGAAAGAGCAGAGCGACCTAAAGGGCAGACTGCTTTAGGAATAGGAGAGTGATAAGAAAGTAATTTATGCCTGGGAGCTCTATCCTTTGACTGTAACAGTGCATCCTCAGCCCTTTATTTAAAGCAGGTGGTGCATGATACCGTGCTCCAGGCAGTGGATAGGGATGGGGATCCTGAGCAGGGAACATTAAACTTGTCAGTCACAATGGTGTCCTCACCTGGAGTGCAGGGATCCGCACAGAGAGGACCAGACACCGACCAAGGCTCCCAGCGCCAGGAGCTAGGAGGCAATGAAGCAGCAGCAGGAGCTGTCTGCCCTTGGTCTCTGTGACAACCGACAGGTTTGATGCCTAGGGAAGGAATGAGAGAGCACTTTATTTAAATATAGGATATTATATAGCATTGTGTGTATGTGTTGCTTGCACAGATGTGGGGAGGGCAGCTTCAGGGGGGAAATGTGGGCATCTCTGATGAAAATAATTGCATGTGTGCCAATAAGCTTACCAAATTGTTAAATAAAACAGAAGCCGGTCTATATAGAAGACTAATTGCTGGTATTTAAGAAAAATGTCGCCCTTCGGCAGCCCATCTTGTATACACACATCTCTGAAGCATCAGAGAGGTAAAGTGATTCCCATCTTGCCCTGGTACATTGCATTAGGGGGCCCTGAGACCAGGCAATGGCCTCTAGAAATGTGGAGCTCTCCAAAAGGCAGGCTTTCCCATTAATGTCAGTGAAATGATTTCTAGTTTCATAATAAAGCCCTTTGCATAATTCTTCTACTATTTATACATCTCATAAAGATTCAGCCTGCATGGAATGAAAGGCAAAAGGGGAGAGAGGGGGGGGAAAAAGACCGGGGGGGGGGAAACACCAACAATTAATCAGGTTGCTGTGGAACTGACAATGAGCGCACCCTGTCCTAGAAAAGAAGTGGTTGAAACCGTATCATATTTATTTCAGTAGCGCGGATGAGAGGCGGTGTGTTGTATTCTATTTCTATACTTCATATTGTGTTTTCTCCCTCTGCTGGCAGTTGGATACAGTGAAGCTATTGCTAATAGAAAACAGCAAAACTCTTCAAAGACTGAAGCACTTAGGAATCTCAAAACTCTGTGGTATATGCTGGAAAATTAGGTCGTACCATACTTTAGACCAATTAGTCCTGGAAATGGCTGACAGTCATCCCATGTACAAATCAAAATAATTCTTACAGAAGATTTAAAGTACAGCTAAGTGCAGCCCTCTTTCTTTCAGAGACACAGCAAAATTCTCACTTGTTAATGTTACAGTAAATATAGCCTGCAGAATCAAACTTGGAAGTTATTTCTAATTTTTTTTTTTTAAGAACAACTTCAGGTCTGTAATTTTAGAAATAGTATTTCTTGGCTTTATGTTACAATGACATCCTCTGTACTTATAGGGGTTACTGAGTCTTGCCTTAGTTATTTTTTTTAACTTCCTCTTGAAAGTATTTCCATAATATACAGACCTAAGGGGAAAACCTTGCTAAAGCAGTTATAAGAAAAAGATTCTGCCCTATGTTTTTACAAAAAAAAAAAAAAAAAAAAAAAAAGGATTAATTTTGTTCCAGGGAAATGCCTTTAAAAAAATGGGTTTCTAAATAAATTTATGAAAGCTTACTGGCAGAAAGTATTTATTAATAATACAGCCCTATAGGAGAAAATAAATGCTATAGACTTACTTAAAAAGAATAACTAGCAAATAAAAATATAATCTTGACTGTAATGCAGATACTACTTTCCGCTCCATAGGACTGGGGTATTAACCTTGCAAATAACGTTATTCTAATGATTACAAACCATAAACTATAAATCTCAGAAATATATATCGACTTTGAGTGGAAATTTTTACATATTCCCTGTAGCAAGTCGAAACCAGTAGTATTGAAATAATACCATTAAGCTTCTTAACTATTCTTTGAGATATTGTAGTAAATATTATAGTCATTTTATGATTGAATAAACTGAGGGAGAAAGAAGTTCAGCAGAGTCTGGGAGTGCTGATTTCTAATCCTTTTATTGATACACATATTAAAGGCAGGTGGAGATTTTTTTTTTAAGGGATGCATTTAGAGCAATAACTGATGAAGCTTAGAGAAGTAGCGTGTATTTAGTAGGAATTACTTAGCTAGGGGAAAATGCTGACAGATGCTAAGGAATACTCAAGTTAGAGACATCTGCCAGGATGCCATGGCAGGCACAGGTTGGGGCTGGGGTGTCAGGGGGACTTTTCAGCAGTGTTGTAGCTCAATTGAAGGAGCCAGTTAAAAGCACAAAAAGTGTACAAATAGGGAAAGCTTTAAAACATAGCATTAATAGGGTTAGGAGCATCTTGGATTTTTTCATACCTTCTCACTACTGTCCAGTTGTCTGCCCAAACCTGAAATAGGTCAGTCAATGGGTGGTGCTTCTTCAGCACAGGCTGCTTTCCTAGCAGTTGCAATTACTCTGTGAAGATTAGCAGTGCTTCCTTGTTGCCTTGGAGCAGCACAACATCTTTTATTTATTTGTTAACTATCCGCCAGGGTAGGCACCAACGCAGTGGTCCAGCTCCTTGATTTTGTTAACTGTCCTGCACTCAAAAGTGGATGTCTTGTTTTGTTATTTTGCTGAAAAGTCAGCTTTATTGTAACTTTTAACGATTAGAGAAGCTCTATACGTACAAACATGCTTCCAAGAATGGATGGGAAAGGTTCACACAGAGATTTAACACCTTTGCATTATTACAGCTTTATTGTCATACAATGAGATGTATTGAATGCATGCTCTTATTCCTAGATTCATTGCTGTTCTCTTTGGGAACCTTGCCTAAAGCTTGTTGGTGTTTTGACAAATGGGGAACTTCCACACGTGATCTTCAGAGTGGACATACTACGTAAGACAACAGGAAATTGTTGAGTAGATACGTAAATCCTACACTTTGAAGAGTAAGGCAGTGCCTAAAAAGAGCCTCTTAAATTGTGAATGGAGAGCCCTGGGCGTGTTTCCACAAAGTTTAGAGGGAAGGTACGTATTACTGGAAAGGGACCTGGTGTTTTGGAAAGAGGTGGATAGGTACACCCTGAATTGTGGCTGCTGGAAGGAACCATAAAATGATCCTGTGCTAATAGATCCGTTGTATTTTCTGAAAAAAAAAAAAAAAAGAGTTCTTTAATAAGTATCACAGAGATGTTATTTTGTTTTCTGTAGATGTTTTAATTATTACTAAGTTATTTGTGAAGCACTACTATTTTTGTAACATGTTAGTGTTCTCTGTCAAGGCAGCAGGTTTTCTAGCCCCATTAAAAACACCATAAGGGGGCCACAACCCACTCTGAAATACACAAAACATTTTGAACTGTCTTGGTCTTGGTGTGAATTTGTAACTGACTTTTTCTTTGTGTATATAAGTGTACTGACTTCAGCGATGTTCCCCTTTCACAGCAGAAAACAAAGCCAGGGCCAGAGCTCAGAGAACTGAATGAGATCTGAACTCTTTCCTCAATATTGTATGGCTGAATTCAAGTGTTTCCTGGATCGTCTGTTTACCAGCTTCTGCAGTCCTTGTGGAGTATGTTGCAAGGACTGAATCGTTCTCTGCCTTTATCAAGCTCCTTGTGGAAAAGGTGTGCTAAATAGACTCTGAAGATTGGCTCTGATTTGTGCGTAGCAGTTAGTAATGGTTACTGCTGCCATCCCCAAAATACTGTGGTTGCAGTTAGCACTGATTGCTTCTGGGTGCTAGACAATATATGCTGAAACTGGTAAGAGAGCAAATGCTGATTTGAATAGCGTATCGAAGTAACAGGACCAGTCCAAATGGATGCCAAATGCTTCCAGCTTCCAGTGGCCTTTGGGATTTTGGAACTCGGTGCTTTTTGACCTCAAGCCTTTAGAAAGGATTTATTTTTCTTTTCATTATGTTGTGATAGAGATGTGGCATTTGGTGCTTCTTTTCCCCTCTCCGTCTTTCTCCGCAGAACTGTATGGAGGAAGCATTTTGATTTCCTTTGTCTTCCCTCATTCTATGCCCTGTGGTCAAATGTAGCTTCATATGTTGGCCAGCTGATTGTAAGGATTTCCTTCATGAAAAGTACATCAGCAAGCATGATATATCCTGCAGCATCCTGCAACGTGGAGGGGGTGTAAACGACAACAGCTGGATGTGCAATTCAGCATGAAGTAACAGGGATTCAGCAAACCAAGAACAAAAGAGATTAAGCCCATGCTGAGCTAGTTTTTATAGGGCTTTTAGACAAGCGGACAAAGCTAGCCTCTCATCTGAGCAAAAAGACCTTTCACTTCCCTATGTATTTTTTTTTTTGAGGAACATATAAATATGGTAAGAAGTACTTTGCTAGCAAAGTCAGGAAATTATAGTCATACCTACTAACGACTAGTAGAGTTGATACGTACATGCCATTAAAAGGCAATGTATCTGTGCAGATTGTTACCAAGCTCCTAACAGTGCTTTTTATTTTTCAGTCTTCTACATGGACAGTGCCTTCCTCCTCTCCTACACATTAATCCTACTGGAGCAAAGGCCGAATAACACATCTCACTGTATGTAAGATTTGTTTGAGCATGACGGGTAAGTCCAGATTTTAAATATATTTTTATTCTTTTTGCTTCTGGATAGAAAAAAGGTGAAATAATTATGTATTTCCCTCAATGCGCTATGACCTTCTACGTATGTGCTCAAGTAGATGATTGTGCTCATGAGAACGCAGCTGACTTTAGCAACTACTACCAGGTTTTGCTTGTGCATTGAACATGTCTGTTCCCGTAGGTGATTCTATCTCCCTTTCAGACCCTTGAAAAAATGGGCCACTAATTCACAAGTGGTTTTTATTTAGTATAGCTTGCTGTTGCTAGCTCCAAAGAATTCAGTTGCTGAGAAGACACGAAATTTGGGAATGGCTAAAAACTGGGGTTAAATGTTGCTCTTCTTTTTTCTTTTTCCTACTTGTATTACTATATGTTAATGGTATTCTCTTATGAATCATCACACAGCGTATGTTCATGCTGACCCAGTAATTCATCTATTGTGGATGCCTGGCAGGCTGGTCCTAATAACTTTTTGCACTATTAACGCATCACAGTATGGAAAGACACCTTAATGTGTTTTTAATGTGTTTTAACTGTATGGTCCTATTGGGAATGTGGGATGTTGTAGCAGATGAATTTCACGTAAATAACAAGTACATTCAACCTAAAAAAAACCAGAAAAATGTCACCTGGCCAGGAACCCTTGCAAAGTAGAAGAGCTCTCTCCCTTCCCCTCCTGGTGGCAGCTGGTCGAGACATTTATAGGAATCATATTATTGTTTTATCTTTAGTGTGCGGTATTCACTGTTGCCTTATTCGTGCATGTAGGAAGATGTTTGGAGAGAGTCCAGAGGAGAGCCACAAAATTAATCAGAGGGCTAGAGCACCTCCCCTGTGAGGACAGGCTGAAAGAGTTGGGGTTGTTCAGCCTGGAGAAGAGAAGGCTCCGAGGAGACTTAATAGCAGCTTCCAGTACCTGAAGGGGCCTACAGGAGAGATGGGGAGGCACTCTTTATCAGGGAGTGCAGTGGGAGAACAAGGGGTAACGGGTATAAGCTAAAAGAGGGTAAATTTAGACTAGACATTAGGAAGAAATTTTTACTATGAGGGTGGTGAGGCACTGGAACAGGTTGCCCAGGGAGGCTGTGGATGCCCCATCCTTGGAGGGGTTCAAGGCCAGGCTGGATGAGGCTTTGAGCAGCCTGGGCTGGTGGGAGGTGTCCCTGCCCGTGGCAGAGGGGTTGGAACTTGATGATCTTTAAGGTCCTTTCCAACCCAAACCATTCTGTGATTCTATGTCTCACAACTGACCTTAAGACACAAAATGTATGGTGCGAGAAAGCTAGCAAGGAGAGGAAGGGAGGGATGGGAAGGATGTGAGGGAAACACCGTGAGATTATTTAAATACTCCCTTGTATGAACAAACTGAAAAATTATCATGATCATTGGGTGCATTTGCTTCAGCCATGAAGAGTTTCACTTATATTTTAATTCTGTTCTATAGTTTTCCTTTTTCTCCTCTGTCATCTCTAGACTGGCATAGTTTTGCTCATGTCCATACTCTGCTGTACAAATTGTCAGTTTGGATAATGGAGCGCATTATCAGTCCAAATTTGGTGTCTTACTGCTATTTCGCTTGTATGCCGTGGAACAGCCTAACTCAGGATGGTGCTTGAGCATTTGTGCAATGAAGCCCAGGCAATGCCACATTTCTTCAGCACTGGGTGTGCTCGCTTTGTTATGAGCCAGGGACATTTGAGAAATGGATGCAATACACTACAAAGCATGCATCATTCAGTGAATTTTTCTGCTTTTCCTGTTTGTTTTTTTTTCAGAAATCCCTAATTATCAGCAAGTCAATATGTTATTAATTCAAATTCTTCAATTTATTTTAGCAGAAATTTGTAAGTGATACTGAAGTTTTATTGAGAAATTTCTTTATACTTCAGGGAATATGAGCATACACATACTGGTAGCTTTTGTGTTTGTACTAAGTCAGTAAAAAGCTCATTGACCCCTAAAGATTCAATTTTGGCAAAAGGTTGCCAGGCTAGCTACTAATTACTGTCTTGTACAGCAGCTTCTCTTTCAGCTCTTGCTGTCTACACTGCCTTACATTTTCTGTTCGCTTAGCCTAAAGAAATGACAGAAAGCACAGCCCTGAAGTTCAGCCACATTCACAACTCACAGTGGCCACGAATAGCACACAGAACAGGAATAGCAACACGGAAAATAAAATATTCATCTTTATTCAGACTCTAAGATCAGGTGAGTGACTTGAGATAAGTCCCTGTATAAGGTGCCAGTTATGAAAAATAATGCATAAAGATATCAAGCATCCTGCAAGACCTTGAGGTCAGGCTCCTCAAGAAGCAGCAGATGCATTAGCAAAGCTCCAGGCTTTTCACGGTCGGGCGGCAATCCTCCCGGGCAGGGCTGCAGGGAGCCAGGCTGGCACCAACCATCTCCTTTGAAAGCCTGTAGAAAAGTGGAAAAGAGGGGGAGAAAAAAGAAGCTCTCGGTGCCTTTGACTTCTGCCCATTAACCTCAGCCTGTCTGAGCTTTGACTCAGCAGGAGGATGTGGGTAATCACAGAAAATGGCCTTTTCGTTTCTTCTCCTGGTTACCTTCAGGTTTGCTTAGGGAGCCCCAAGGATAGATTTGACTGGGTGATGCCAGTCTTTGGCCTCAGGAGTAAAAGGACTCAAGGAAGTGATCCAATCCAGTAAAAAAAAAAAAAAAATTAAATGTTTACCATCATTTAAAATGAGACGTGAAAATAATTATTCTAGATCTGAGAGCATGTGGACTAAATGTGAACAGGACATAGGAGGAACTGGATTTTTCAGCCTGGAGGGAGTTAATTGCCATCTTCAGCTACCTTAAGGGGGCTGTAGATGAGATAGAGCCAGACTTCTTGATGTCTCTCACTGAAAGGATGAGAGGCAATGACATGCAAAGGAACAAATTCTTCACTCTGAGGGTGGTCCACAACCAGAACACTGCCCTGAGACGCTGGGGAATCTCTGTCCTTGGAGACTTTCAAAACTCTCAACTTTTACTCCCATGGGGGACTCGTAAGTCAAAATGAAAACTCAAATTGAA
>WKFP01014889.1:89607-134096 GCA_011057875.1 Pterocles orientalis | reverse complement strand
AAAAAAAAAAAAAAAAAAAAAATTAAATGTTTACCATCATTTAAAATGAGACGTGAAAATAATTATTCTAGATCTGAGAGCATGTGGACTAAATGTGAACAGGACATAGGAGGAACTGGATTTTTCAGCCTGGAGGGAGTTAATTGCCATCTTCAGCTACCTTAAGGGGGCTGTAGATGAGATAGAGCCAGACTTCTTGATGTCTCTCACTGAAAGGATGAGAGGCAATGACATGCAAAGGAACAAATTCTTCACTCTGAGGGTGGTCCACAACCAGAACACTGCCCTGAGACGCTGGGGAATCTCTGTCCTTGGAGACTTTCAAAACTCTCAACTTTTACTCCCATGGGGGACTCGTAAGTCAAAATGAAAACTCAAATTGAAGTTGAGATGGTTTGTGGAGGAAGGCTGTAGACATGTCTCGTTTCTGCTGCCACTGACATTTTTGTCCCTCTGCTATTTTTCACCACACTTCAGGGTGCCATGGATGCATCAGCATAACTGCAAACACAGCCACCCCTCAACCCAGCTACTCAAGTGTTTTGCATGTTTTAGTTTCTTTTGCCTTTCAGGGTAACACAAAGTTGGGCCAAGTACATTTCTAACACCTTGGTTAAGAGGGTATCGTCTGCGCAGAGAACACTGGCTGCCTGCAGCAGTGGCCCCACGTGCACCACGGTCCCAGGCTGGGGCAGGCAGGGAAAGGACAGCAGCACCCCTTCAATCCAGCTCATCCTTCAGTGTTTGCAAAAAACAAAACAAAACAAAACAAACACATCCTGGGGATTACATCCAGATCAGGAATGCAAGTAAAAGGGGGAGGAGGAAAAAAATAATAAAGCCAGCTTAAGCACTGTGTAAATTCCTAGTCGTAACTATTTTTATTATTATTATTAGCTTATTAACTATGTTAATAAACAATGTAAATAAATGCAATGATCAAAATAGTCTATAAATTCAGTGCATAAACAGCAATTACTCAAGGTCACTTAATTCATTTTACTAGGTTTCAGAGTAACTTCTGACAGAAAAATAACCAAAAAAACATGAAAAACCTAGAACCCAGAACAGCACTGTGTGTGATGTGAACTCCCATCCCTGCGGAGTCTGTAATGTTTTGGAACATGATATACAGCAGACACGGTATTTCATGAGGTTTTTCATACTTTTGTTTTGTGTCTGCTGGGCATTCATGCTAGCTGAGACCAGGCACTGAAATGGGGATTTAACCCGGGGCATAGGAAACCCCTCTGCAAATTCCAGCTGTGCTTAATCTATACACAAATCTGGTATATTCACAGCATTCATACGAGAGCTTGCTCTCCCAAATTTTTCCCAAACTTGTACAGTTGTCACTGTGCTGGAAAACCAGGTAGGACACAAGTAAGGAAAATCCAATCTGTTTTTTGTAAACCTCAATGCAACCACACTTTTTTTGCACCAAATCCAGTTAGTCAGAGTTGTTTGTTTTCCATGAAAAAAAAAAAAAAAGAAAATTTCCAATTGCTTGAATTGTTGTAACTTTTCCAACAGTATCATCTCAGTGGAAAGCAGGTATAAAGTATCACATAAATTATGTGATAGTGTGTTGTATCCAATGGTGCTCACTCAGAACAAGCACAGATTACAACACAAAGACGAGGCAAAATAAATAAGAAATGAAAGGAAAAATAATAATAGTGTGAGGTAGGGGTTATTTTACCCCTCAGAGTTCAATTTAGACACAGTGGCTATTGATTTAATTTCACAACACAGGCTCACGTTGATAAAAGGTAGCACAGAATAATATACACATAACTAGGGAAATAACAGAGAAATAGGAAGGTGGTTTTCTTTAATGGTTTCATTTTGTTACTACATTGTCACGCACATTGATCCATTTTATTTATTCACAAACGGTAAAGCGGATTTTTTTAAGAGGAGGAAAAGAAAAATTCATTTTGAAATTTTAACACTGTGGATGGCTGAAAAGTTTCTTGTGAAACTTCACAAGAAAATTGACTTTCAGACTAACCCTTTCTCTTAGAAGTGTTTGCTTTCCATGTAAGACAGTTGATGTTTTTTTTTTTCCACTGGAAAATATAAAGGTGTGGAGACAAAAAAAGATTAAGCTGAAAACAAAAAGGATTTTTAAACTTTATCACAACACCTCATAAAAAGAACTATAGCTCTGTAAGGTACTGTGGAAAAAATTTTGATTGAAATAACTGGTTTTCAGGTTCAAGTTTTACTCAATTCAACCTTCTTGTTTGTTTGTTTGTTTGTTTTTTTTTTTCTAAAAAGAGAGATCACAGGGAAACAGAAGCATTTTCTCACTGAGCCTGAGTCAGCCCTGGTCATTTTTTTTCCCTGTTACTGCTACTGTGGTAGTGTGGATCCTGGCACCACAGGTGAGGACATAGGATCTGTACCCAGAAAAGACGCACAAATGTATAAATGTAAAGCCTGCCCCAGACCAATGCCCCACTCAGCCTGTCACAGATCAGCAGTTTCCCAGGGTTTTTTGCCTGGCCACTCAGCAGCCACTGCTGCAGTATGTGTTTCCAGGAGGCAGATGAAACACTGAGGTAGGTGAAGCATTATGGCAGCAGGATTGCCTTTCTGGCACCTACACAGACAGCTGGCTTTGGCTCGGAGCCTAAAGTTTTACATCAACATCAATTCCCAGCTTTTGAAGGATGTGCTCATTCAAGCATGGCGGGGGGGGGAAGACGTTTTTAAAAAGCCCTTGCTGAGCCTCACTGTAGAAAATCCTACAAGCTACCAAGTTTAGTTTAGGGTATGTTTGATGTTTTGCAATTTTATCTAAATTGTGTTGAAGCCCTACCCCTAGAAGAGGATGGACAAATGGTCCCATCGCATTTTGTACAAACCACTTTAATCATGATTTGGAAACTGTCTCAACTCTGTCTCTCTGCGTAAATAGTGCCACATTTTTGGAAGTTTTTCATCCAAATTCAGTAGTACAGCACGAACTGTACATGAACAATACAGAGCAGCTCCCCCAGGGTGGAGATAATACGGATAATCACCGTAGTCTCTGCCTATTCAAGTTAACGCTTCCTAACAACAGATATAATCTGCAGTGAAACCAAGCTTTTACAAATTGCTGTTAATATGAATCATGCTTAACTTGTATAAGTATCTCTTCTAAAGAGCTTATGTTTTCCCTAGAGGGATTTAAATTAGGAATTCTTAACCGCTCATTGAAAATGAACTTGGATAACTGAGGAGGTCATCGTTGTTTCTGAAATGAGGCTGGAGGAGTTAACTGTCCAGACTAAGTGGGGTGAACGTCTTTGACTTACCTTCTGTAGAAACTTCAGGGCATGGTAAAGGTTTGAGGAGCACTGTTTCAACAGCTCTTGGGTCAAGGAATATCAGGCGATGCTCTCAGACCTCTCCCAAGCTCCAGGTGGGGTGTCACTGCTACAAAATGAGTCAGGTCATTGCCTTCATTTCCATTGCTCAGGCATGTGACAAATCAGGCTGGATTTGAGTCAAGAGCTTGTCTTTTTTTTTTTTTTTTTTTAAATACGCTAAGTGTATGCTAGATTCAGACATCATTAAGACCGTAAAACCATCAGCAACATAGGAGATCTTCTCAAAAGGACTACCTTTGCTTTTAAAGTTACTTTGTACACCTTTGCGCTTATGTAAAACAAAACACGAGAAATGAAAATACTTGCAGTGTGCTTGCTCAGAGGGACCGTGCTTTGGCAAGAGAGGGTCTGTCCCAGTGCCGTGGCTGTTCAGGATCACCCTGGGCTCAGGATCTGGCTCTGCTGGCACCTTCAGCCTCCTGGCTCAGTCAGCAGCACAAGTCGGGCAGCCCAGGAAGAAATTTGTTTTTGGAAACTGAAAAAAGCCTGATGGAGGTGCCGAGTAAGAGCTATGACTTTGCAGTGTTCCCAGGTCTTGGGGCTGGTGAGGGACTCCCCCAGGACCTAGACCCAGCCAGGCCATGAGGGACTGGGCAGGCAGCTGCTGGGAACCAGTCAGGCTTTCTGTCTGGCAGACAGGAGGCAAAATGAAAAGATATTTGGCTTTTATGAACTTTTCTATCAAAACCCTTACCTTTTGTTAGAAAGGCTGACCTCTTCTCTCTGTTGCAGAACTCGATGTGAAATACACAAACTCATGAATAATATATGGATAACATACGTACCCATCCCCAGAGGAACAAAGTCATGAAGGACAGCACATGTGCAACAGCTTTGCGAAAGTGCAGATTTCCCCCCCCCAAGTGCACACAACGGAGGTTCCCACGATGCAACTTCTCCTTACCTTCATGGAAGAGGCTTTTTTTTTTTGTAGACATCACTCAACTAGGAGATTATGAGACACTGTGGCAGCATTTTTTTAATCCGAATATATCTGTAAGCCAAAAAACATTTATTGTTACTGATTTCCTCTTCATTGGCAGCTAAAAATCATGAAGTTTTCAGAAACTGAAGGGGGAAGGGAAATGCTCAACATTTTCTGTATGAAGAAAATCCACCTTCAAGGCAGCTGTAGTTAAAACAACAGAACATTATCCTCCTGCATGTAGTAAACTTGCAGACAGACAGAACTGTACAAGGTAGCAATTTTCAGTGGGCAATAAGTTGTGTGACTCTACATAACTCAGTCGTACACCTTCTTGAATGTTGTTTCCAGCCGCTCTGTCGATTAACAAACTGTTTACTACAGGCATGACTTAATTCTGTGTAGTAGTAAGGTTGCCCAACACTTCCAATTTTAAACACATTTTCAGCTGCTAACGGCTTTGCCAGAGTTTCTTGTTCTATGCCACTGTCTGCCTCAAGTTAATTAGCTCTGTATAGAACAGAAAGATAACACACTCTGCACCTACAGAGCTTTGCCCAGATTAGAAGAAATTGTAAGTGACAAACTGCAAAAATTCCAGTTATCCGTGTCATACTTTGACGAGGGGATCTGAAATAAGGCAGGGGGTAGTTGTTGTGTAAAAGATGTACTCGTTGCCGTTGTTGTACCGTATCAACCGTCTTAAAAGCTTTTGCATGTTTTCCTTTACCCTCATTATCAACATACTTATTCTTAGGAAAAGCTACTTAGGGTTTAGCACCTCCCATTCCAGAGGTGGGCTGCATGCCTGCATGCATGATTTTGGCAGAGATTTCATCTTGCGTTCTTCTTCTTGGATTTCTGCTGGACTGGGGCAGTGGAGGTGAGGCCAACAGGGAGATCCCCGTGTCAGCTGGGCGGGAGCTGATATGGGGGGCACAGGGAATGGTTTGGGAAGTGGAGCCTTATAACTGATGACTGGGAAGAGGGAGAAACCAGGAGAGTGCAGGATGGGGTGTGAGAAGGGGCCATCAAGAGACAGACTGGGAAAGAGATGGAAAACAGGCAAGAGCAGGATAGCTGGGAGCTAATGAGTGGTGGATAAATGGAAATGAGGAAAGAGAGGGTGCCCAGGAGAGAGGGCTCCACGTGGTAGGACTGAGAACGAAGGCGAGGGTATACTTGCAGTAAGTCTCATGTGGTTCTCCCCCAGCACAGAGATCTGCTAATGAGCAGCGTGCAAGCCGTGAACCGACAGAGACAAAACTAGAAAAGAAAAATAGGATTGAATTGTGCTTTGCAATTTGCAATTATACTACAGCTAGTAGTTACACAAATAAGGCAGCACGGCCAGGAAGCTGGGGTCTGTGTGCAGTACGCACACCTTCTCGGTGGGATGCTTATGTTTGATGGATTCCAGTTGGAATTACTTGCATTTTGGAAGCTTCAATGTTGCTCAGATGCTGGAGGTGGATTATAAAGAGTGAAGGACTAGTTAGAGTGTTTTGAGGTGTAGGAAGAAGGAAGTTGCTAAGAGAAGCGACTAATTTGAGCTCCTAAATGTCTCATTACTTGCTCATGCATATTCCTAGTCCAAGGTTGAGAAAGAAATCACTGCATATCCAGCCCTGTCAGCAAGTCAAAACCTGGATTCTACATTCATTCCTTCTCAGTGAGGAGGCAGGAGATCATACAAGGTTTTTAAGTTGTGGCTCTGTTACTTCAGCTGAGCCTTGAGCTATGCTCACACGTGTTGGGGAAGATGCTGCTGCATGTGCTCACATTTTGGTTATGGATGCACAGGAATAAGCAGGCTCTTCTTACGCCCTTTGTCCTCTCAGGACAAATGAGCACAGCTGAAAAACTGTCAGAGCTTTGAGTGCAATCATTTAGTCCTTAGACAGCATATCTGAAAGAATATGGTAAATAGGGAAAGAGAATATACATAACTTGCTCCAAAGAAATAACATTCTTCATTTTCCTCCAGACTCCCCTTCAGCCATCCACCTCGTGGAGCAAGTGAGTAAAAGAAATCATGATCCAGAGGGTAATGGCTGGCTAAGAGAGGCTCCTAGGTCCACTGCAGGCATGCTGTGGTTCAAATGATTGCTCTTGCTCAGCACTGATGGCCAAACCCTCATATTTCTCATCTATGTTTTGGCTGTGGAGTTCCCTGCTCTAATTATTCTGCTTGTGTCTCTCCTCACAGCCTGAAACAGGCTTTCTAAGGGCTGAGACCACCAGAATGGGGAAGATTTATGGAGCCAGTCAACGCTGGTTGCGTTCATTCTGCAGAAACTTTTGAATAAGAACCAAAAGATTCTTTCTGAATCTTAGGAGGGAAGTTTCCCTCTGCTTCCAGGATTGCTCACTTCCTAGTGCACTGAAGTTGAAGGATTAAGTAACTTTTCCCAAATGTATGGAATGTATCACACCCAATCATACGCACACACACTGCTGCCTTCTTAAGTGAAGCATCTGAGGAGGAAAATGAGATTAGAAATTTAGGAGTATAATGAGATCAAGTCAAATTCACACCATTTCCCCGCCTAGGTGCAATTGATGTCATTAGAAAGGATTAATTTTTTTTGTTGCAATTTCTAATCTCATTATACCTTTTGTCACAAGAATGATTTATCAGAATTTCAATACTTAGACCTATACCTTTTGCAAAATATTGTATTATGCTCTGACACAGTGCCTTCACTTGGCTTTTCCAGTATTCTATATTTTCATTAGCTGGTAGGCACTCACGCATGCCACACCACTCAGCACAGCTATAAATAGAAAGCCCAGCCAACCAAATCATACAATATTGAAAAGGTCAAAGTGGTATACTACATTTAGAGAATACTGTTCGTGAAGTATTAAAACATTAACACCTTATTTATGTGACAATGGAAGTAATGAAAATAGAAGGCATTGCAAAATGATCGCATTACTATCAGAAATCATTGTTATCTTTATAGCCTAATATCAAGTCACATTATTCTTTAGGTACTGCACCTCTTACACCAAGTTTCTGTGTCTCTCACCAGACAGACAATAGTCCATTTACTATTTCTTTAGATTTTTTTTTTTAATACAAATAGTTAAGAAGCCCTTAAGGAATACTCACAAGCATTTTTGGAAACACAGCCCACTTTTAGCTAACCTGCAGAGAAGTTTAGACAGAGGAAAAAAAAAATTGAAAAATCAAGTGAAGGATTATTATTACTAACTCCTTTCCCCCACCAACAGAATAAGAGAATTACCAAGAGAAGAAGAGAACATAGCCTGTAGTGCACTCTCCAACACGCCTGAGACCACCCCGAACCCCTGAGCAAGTTCATATATCCGCAATCCAACAGGCTGGGGAAGGTGGACTGGAAGCTGCCCTGCTTTCTCCCGATGTAGACAGGAGGCTATCTGTATCTGGGGCAATCTGTACCTACCTAACATGTTTGGTTAGATCTTGGTATTATAGAGTTCTGTAGGTTTGGGGAGTCAATCGGAATAACATTTCAGTTGACTTAATTCATAGAACTGTAATTAATCTAATGGATAACTGAGAAGTCAGCCTGGCTAGTATTAAACCAGCAGTAATTGGTGACTCAATTTCTGTTTTATGAGCCTCATTGTCTTCCATGAGAAAACACCCATTTCCCAGTGAGTAAGGGGGGATGCCAGGATAACTCTTTTTGCAGACTATTCATGATTTCCAGTTTGAAAGCAATAATGCCTCGCAAGATTTGCTAATGCTGGACTGGAGCTGATGTGGCATCTGTCTCTCCCACTGAGTCCCAGTTAGAGAACAGAGAGGCTGGGCTGCAGCAAAGCTGCGGTGTCTGCAGGCAGTTCAGCTGAATAGCCACATTCAACCCACTGACGCTTGTTAGGTGCTTATACGGCAAAACGAGCCTGTAGCTTCTATTTTTCATACCTGAGATTTGAAGTTTCCTTTTTTTGATTTTTTGTTTTTTTGTTCCCACAGGGGTGGGATGTGTCTGTGGAAGGAGTTGATTTTGGGAGATTTTGGGGTATTTTTGCTGAGTTGTTTTTTGGTTTGGAGCTATTCGTGGGTTTTGGTTTTGTTTTTGGTAAGACTCTGTTTAAGGCGTTGTCTATATAAAAATCAAGTCCTAGTAGACACGATGAAGCCTCCTCTGCTGACAGTCACACCTTCAATATAGATGCTGTTATTCCAATAGCAAGGTGGTGCACACCGCTAGCCAGTTTACTGAGGCAGTAATTACACTCTACCTGTGTTTTACACAGTTCTCTGTCTAGCAAGAAAACTAAGGCTGTACTCTTACAACCGACTAAATATCTATAGGTAAGATGAGCAACTAGTCTGCCAGGAGGGAAACTAAAAAAAAAAACAAACAAAACTCCAGAGAAGAAAAAAAAACACCCCAAAAAAAGGTTTATCTTTGTCAGCAAAGGTTACCCAGGAGCGAGAGAGCGAGGGAGAAGTGCAGTAGCACAACTCCCAGTCGCTCCGTGCCTCCTGCAGCCTCCCACCCCGTGCGGGCGCCTTGGCACGGTGCTGGCGAGGCTCCGAGCCCTCTGGCAGAGCAGGTGGCCGTGGGCGGCGTGCTCCATCGTCCTCCCACTCCCAACAGATTTGCTGGTGCTGGGGGGCGTAGAAAGCGAGCTCCACCTGAACAAACTGAACCCCTTGGCTTTTGGGATGATGGCTGGAGGGCTGGAGAGAATGCCTTATGGAATGGAGATGTGAATGTTGGAACATATGGAAATGGGTCTGCGAGAAAAGTGAGAAATATTTAGAAACAGTTGGAAAGGCTGTCATTGAAATTTATCCTGGCTATGTCTAAACATGGAAAAGGACAACAGAAATCAATGTTAACTTAAGAAAAATGTAAAGAGGACTGACTATGCAACAAGCAGAAGGCTTATTTCTTTTTAAGTATAAACAATCTGGTGAGGAGGAAGAAAGGCAGAACTATAAAAATAAGCCAAGGCAAGTAAAAAAATAATGAGGGTAAAAAAATAATAATACTCTGCATCAGTTTGCAGAGATTTTTTTCTTGCACAGCAGCCTCCAAATATAACTTTCTTAAGGGAGAAACCAGACAAAATATTTCTGTTCCAAAATATCAGAGTGGAGAATGGTATAAAAGGAAGATGTACTGGGGGAAGGGCATAACCTTTAGCTACGGACAAGCTTTTTAGACAGCTTCCTTGGGAGACTAATCTTTCTAGCCTCCTCACACAGTCGATAGGAAGAAGCACTGGCCTCCGCAGGGCGATTCCATACCCTAAATGCGGGTGGCATGGACACCTCATTCACAGCAAGGATAAAGACTATAGCAAACCCCAAAACACGGGTTATTTTCTTCAGGCTTTGACTGGTTGGAGGCCTGGGCTGAATTACAGCTGGAAAAAAAATCGCTGCCTTCAGGGGAAGGGAAGGAAATGAGTGTGAGGACACAGCATCCTTGGTTGATCCTTCTCCCTTTTTTTTTTTTTCCTGCTCATTAAGTGAAGCATTGTGCATTAAACCCCTGCCTTCCCACTCATTCTCTGTGGTTTTTTTTTTTCCTCCCTTCTTTTTCTCTTCACTCGAGTGCCACAGGCTGTCATAGGTCTCCAGTGCCAAGGCAGAAATTTTGTTCCCAGGGAACTTGTGAAAAGGCCATATTAATAAAGACAGGGGAAAAATTAGCGTGGAGGCAGCCTCACAAAAATATTTGAAATACCAAGATTAGCAATGACTATAATCCAGGGTAAGAACAGAAATAGAGAATGTAATTGCTTCTAATTTGAACACCGTAGCATCTACCCACTTTTCATAGATGCCAAATAGGCAAGATTATCGAGATTTTCAAATGAGTTTGTCTGTGAACAACTGGCTGAGTGGATTGACAGAAAAAGTAATAAAAGATGCTGAATGTATAGCATACTCACTATAGAAACACAATGACAGGGAATGCTGTTATTACTGTGTAGAGTTGCTGAACCTAGCAGTATAAATTCAGTGCAAAGCCTGGGTTGCTTTTCTGCAATTGTACTTTGGAGAGGCAGAGCAACCTGTATTTCCTTTAAAAAGTGTCTATGTATATAAATTCCAGAAAAATCATAGGATTTGTCTGTTTTCCTTTCTTCCCACACTGTGTCTGGGAACATTAATTTCTCCTCCCTTTGTTTCCCTTTTTCTTTGGGGACTCTGACAGAGCTGTGGTTTGGCTTAGGAGGCCAACTCATTGCACTGAGCTTTCTGAATTTCTTAATGGAGTATTCAAGCCATGCATGTAATAGTTGCTATATTTTCCAGACTGAGCCCAACACATTTGTCTTTCTGCAAGAATCTTGCAGTGCAACTTCCCTGCAAACTGAACCAAAACTTTACCCCAAGTCTTATTACAAATTACAAGAGCCTGGACAACAGAACTGACGCTGGTGCTTCATGACCATGCAGCATGTTGGTCAAAGTGGTCAGGTAGGGAGATTTCCAGGGCTCGGCTTCTGCGCATAATGAAGTTGTGAGGAGAGTCTGGGCTTGAAGTCTGGCCACACTGTGTATCCCAAATGTACTCTAAAAAAAAAAATTCCCAGCTTTAGGCATGAAATTGGGTGTTTTCCTATTTATTTTTCCAGGACAAATGTATTTATTTCCACTCTTGAAACCAGTTTCTCCATTTGGCTGTTGTCTCTGATCTGGAGTGTGCAGAGTGCCTCTTTCGTGCTTTTCCTTTTCTCTTTCAAGAGGCTTTGTGGTTTCTATTGTGTTCACATCAAAGTCTTTGAAGTGTTTCCTCAGTAAGAATTACAGGTCATGAGGACAGCAGTAACTGGTCTAAGTATGTTATTATTTATTATTTATATCTTGCATGGTGCCAGGAGTATAGCAGGTACTCTGAGTCTGGTCTGTAGTACAGTGAAATTGATAGGAAATGATCCTTAATTAATTGGGCTTCTGTTCCTAAATTCAGCACTTCCACGGAGAATTAGCTCATCACCCTCTCTTGGTAAGTAAACATCACAATAAATAATATAAACTGTTGCTTTCAGAATGTTTTGTTTTCCTGCATCTCAAAAGGAGCTTTTGTTTAAAGTTTAAAACTTTATGGAGCTGTGCCTCTGGGCATTTTAGATGTAAGATGAATAAAAAATGGTCTAGGGTTTTATTTAGAAAACCATTCCTGTGCATCTACAGGCTTGTCATTTTGAAATGAAATTTTCATACAAACTTTCAGCCCCAAGGGATCAAGTGGGATCTTCAGATTTAAGAATTCATAAGTATTCTGCCAGTCAGTGGATCCCTGAGCACCAAAATCTCTTTGTCTACCATCCCTGAGCACTTTGAGTTTTCCATATTTACTGGGAGTTAGTGCACTGTGTCTTAGCATGGTACCATCAGCAGTATGCAATTAATCCAACAAAACTAGACGACTTCACAGGCTGCTAAAAGCTACTAATTAATTCTAACTTCAAACATCCATAAAGACGCGCTCTATCGGATCATGATGAAGCTTACAGCTAGAATTGCTATTTGTCAGAGGAAAAACAACTTCCAAATTGTCAGGGCTCTCCAATAACATGGTTCCTTCCAACCACGCCAGCGCCGGCTCCATCCTTGCATCCCAGCCTTGGAAAGCCAGCGTGGTTGTGTGAGGATCTGTGCCTGTACAGGATCTGGGATGCAGTTTCCTTTCACCTACCTCTTTCATCCCCTTCCTCCCGGTCACGGTTTTGCATTTGTGACAACTCACTCAGACGGTGTGTGGGATGCTGGAGGCGGGGGAAGAGGCCCAGAGCGAAATCCCAGTGCTAACTTTGCACGGCGGCTGCCACCCCATGAGCACCATCTAGCTGACTCCGAGCACAACAGCACGGGGAGCTGAGCAGGTGCAGCCACTGAAATGCAATGAAATAAGCTTTCCATGCTCTAGCTTGGTGCTGGAAGCTAGAAAAATACTGTGAAGCACCTGGGAACCTGATATCCATATAAACTGCTTGCCACGAACTCGTGTCGGGTATCTCATGGTGCGGCGACGTGGCAAATGCATCTTCTGCTGCGGGGCATCTGCGCGAGGGGAGTTTCACAGTCTGAGGATTTGAGTTTTTCACCTTTTGTACTGTACAAATATCAAGAGTATTGCATCCCATTTGTTTTCAGCTGATCAATTCTCTGTAAAGGCAGCGCTGTGCTGAGGGAGAAGCACTGAGCTGGAGCCTGAAAAGCTCCTTTTGCCTGAACACACTGTGTGATTCCTCATCTGAGAAGCAGCGTTGAGAATTTATTTATATCACTGTTCTTCAAAAGCATTCTGCAAAGATGACTTAATCACTTCTTGCATAGTAATTAGAAAATGGAAAATTCTGTTATGTGCAGAATTAGAAAGGGGTTTTACTCCCTTTTGAAGGAGAACTACAGTTCCCTGGGTTGGGATTTTTGGAGGGCTTGGTGGGTTTTGTGGGGGTTTCTTTTTATTTTGTTTTTTTAAAAAATTTTTCTTACAGATTCTACATTTCCAGTCCTGATGTAAAAAGTCTCACCAATGAATTTTCCTGGAATGGTGACAGCCTACCGTTACAGAAGCACTGCCTGTTGTTAGTGTTAGCATCGCACGGGTGCGTAGGGGGGATGATTTGCATTGTAGAAATTCAGAGATCAGGGATCCACTGCACCGAGCGCAACTGTGAGCTATGAGGTTGTATCTTCTTTATGGCTTCCAGTTTAAGTAGGCACCTGTTCATTCTTTTCTTTCTATCGGTAGCTCATGGGTTCATGTTTTCTCAGGCAAAGACAATATACTGGCTTCCTTACGTGTGTCCCGCTTGGCTGTCTGCAACGCAGAATGGTGTGGGAGGAACCATGCTGGGTGGGAATTGGGGGAATGTTGCGAGGAGGTGTGGAAGGATTCTATTTGTTATTTAATGTCTGAAGAGCAGCTTCCAGTCTGACTGCTATTCCTCTATATTAGAAACATTCAGGTCACATCATGCATCTCCCTATGAAAGCTCACATTCCAAACGAACAAAAAATATTGCCCAGTGTAGCAGACATGTAGTAGTGGCTCTCTACCGGCTGATTTGAAATTATTTTGGCAATTGGCTCCTTGCACTGGCCAGTACCGTTGAAGCTGTAAGGGTTGGGTCTGAGTCAGTAGACTCATCCACTGTGCTGAAGTCCAGCAGACTCTTTACACTGCTGTTTTGTCATTTAATCCAAGCATGAGGTTCTTCAGAGCTAAGTAGCATAAGGGTTGGTAGCACCGGCAAATATGTATAATTTATGTCATCTTCACTATCTCAGCAACACGTTAGCAAAGCTCGCTTCTTGACAACTGGCTAGCTCCTGCTGTTAGCACGAACACGGTTCTACAACCTGCAGAATAACTGCAGGGTTGCCAAGGCGGGCTAGAAATCTGTATTATTTTTTAAAGATAACAAATGCTAATTTATAGATATATTCGTTGTGGAATTGATGTCTTGTTTCTTTGAGAAAGATAATTTGTGTTTCTTCTTTCGCCACGTTTTCTGAAAGCCTAGTTAAAAAATTACTTCATCTCCAGCCATCCCTTAAGGTTTCTTTTAAACAGGATTGGTTTAAGCATAAAAACCTGTGAGAAAGCCTGCAGGTGATCCTCATATTGGAAGACTGATGTGCTTTTTTATTTTCTGGAATGCACTCCCCAAACACCTCACCTGCAGTGTTGAATTTTTCCACGCAGGGGAAAGAAGCGGTGGCCCTTTATCGATGGTTCTGCCGTCAGTGACTCGAAACAAACCACAAGGCGCCGCATCCGCTCAAGTTCTGGTACACCCAAAGATGTAAATGAATTCCTACATGTTTAAGACAACAGCTACTCCGACTTAATTGTTGTTTGTGTTGTTCTGGGAGTTAGCATAAATATCTTTTCCTGAAGCTACAGCCCCTAAGAAGGGCTGGTGCAGGAGAACTGCATTTCTCTCGGATCTGGCCTTTGGCCAGTCTCATGATTTCTCCTGACTCCGTGTTTGATTAGCGATAGGGCGGTAATGCTGTCTCTCTTCTTCCCTGGGCTGTTGTGAGGAGAAATTTATTGATGTTTGGAAGGTAGTCAGATATGATGGCTGGGGCATATATATCCTTTGCTCCTAGGGGAGCAGTCAGTGATATGCACACAGGGCACAAAGATTTTATAAAATAGGAAACCTCTGTGAATTTGTTCCTTTTAATTGTATCCCATATTGTATTGTTGAGTACCGTCTTGTAAAATGGTGCATAATCTTTAATGAATACAAGACTATAAGGTCTCCTTTGGATTTAAATTCTAAGTCTTTGCATAAATTTAACTCCATAAAATTATTTTATTGGCAAATCAAAATGCACACACAGATGTACCTTAATTTTGTAAACAAGGCATCATATTCTGCTCTCCCTGAAGCTGGCAGAGCTCTACCATCAATAGATTTACTTGAGATTTATATTTGTGCAACTGAGAGCAGCATTTGGCCTAAAGACTCCAGAGTGAGAAGCGTATAATTAGTCATCTGCCCAGCAAGTGCAGTCTACTCAGAGAATTTACTAGAGTAAAAATTTTGTGCCACTCAATTTTTAGTCTGCCTTAGCATAAGCATTTTTCATCCCGATCTCATTCTTTTGTTAGTTAAATAAGATTTTTTTATTCCTTGCTTGCACATCAGGGTCCTGCTTTTTCCAGATCCAGTCTCAGTGCTATTTTTACGTGGACAAAACGCCGTCAATTCAGTTTAGTAAGAGATTATGTCCAGACAGAGCAACTGTTTAATCAGGGCTCAAGGGCTTTGAAATATTAAGCATGATTTCTGTTGGAAGTTACTCCTGTTACCTACTTTTCAGAAGAAAACACGTTCAGTAAAAGCAATACCCTGTAAATGGCTTCTCTGCTTTAAGATCACTACGAAAATTCCCAGCTGATAAAGAATGTATTGTGACAGTCAGCCAGCTGCAAGTGAGTATGTACACGTATTCTACATTACCTTAACCTCAATATGTGATGAGCAGTTCTTTTTCCTTGGTGCATTGTAGCGAGCTTTCTGGTCACATGCCGCAGTCTGGAGCTCAGTTACCAACCACACTTTCATCATTTGGTAGCTCTGGATATAGATATTTAATTTAATAATATTATAGATAATCGATTTTATATATTTATAAACTAAAGGTAAAATGATAAAATAAAACCACCTTGAAAACCCCAAGATGAAATCTGTTGAACATTTTGCTAAGATACATAGTGGTTTCTATAGGCTAACGAAAACATACTTTAAATGCCTGCTAAGTATCCTAGGTAGAATAAACATAATGGCCTCATCTTCTGAAATATCCTATTGATACAGAACTACTGTAAGTACAGTGCATTAGCACACCCAGAACTAATGGTGACCTTTGCTTAAAGCAACACTTGCTGAATGTGAAATAACATTCCTCTCTGGGAATTGAGTGTGTTTTAACAGGGAGGAAGGACGTTCAGGCAGAAGAAGGTAGGAGCCAACCTTTGCCTTGCCAGGGCAGGTTGTAGAAAATGCCTGAGGGTTAATCCAGGAGCATACCTGGGACAGTTGTTCACTCGTGATCTTGTTAATATTTTTCATCAATCAGACATTGTAAAAGAAGTTGATAAAAACAGCCAACCAAACATAAAGGACGAAAGGCGAAATGTGCTGTGGATGATGAGACACTCTCAGAGTTCAGAGCTGGCATCTCTGACGTGCTTTGGATTCGATATTCTTCACAGTCTTTGTATGAGCCCAGGTGGAGGAGTTTGAACCTGTGTTCAGAGTTAGCCTCAAGCATTTCCCATCCTGAGCACTGAGAGCACACACTGGAGAATGCTGGTACTAAAAACAGTTTCTCCATTTATTTTTATTTTTTATTTTTTACTTTTGCTATACCACCACAGGTGGGGCAACTCAAGGAGAATGCAACACAATGAGAGCTCTGGGGTCTCACAGCAGGTCAGAGATCGGTGCTGGGACAAAGCTCTCAAGGCTCCCCCTCTCCTGCAATCCAGTCTGTCCCTGTCTGTTCCTAGTGACACCAAGGAGAAATTGCTGAGGACGAACACTTCAGCACACAAACCGCATTGTCTCAAAGTAAGCTTCTCTTACCAATGTTTCCAGCTCTGTCTGCAGGCTCCCTGCTTGTCTTAGCCAAACAGCTCTCACCTGGCATCAAAGCTGAATAGCAGATGCTGTCTTATTTCTGATTCTCCAGGGGCTGCTCCTGCCCTGGGTTAATTAACCTGTGGCACCAGCGGGAGTCTGTGGCAGGGGGTGACGGCTGTGCTGGGGGCTAGCTGGAGCCTGGAAGGGCCACACAGGCTGTGACCAGAGAGCAGCAGGGTAAATGCTGGGCTGGGACTAGGCTGGGTAACTGGAGCGATGCTTTGGTCACCATTAGCAGCCTGCACAGCTTTGGGTTTGTTTTTTTTTTTTTTTTAAAAAAAAAAAAGGGAGAGGGAGGAGGGAGAGAAAATGAGGGAACGTTATTTTGCTGCTGCATTTGAGCTGTGGTATGATGGCTCAGCTTTCAATCTCTTCTGTGATAATGAACCCAGAAAGAGAGAAAAACACTGTAAAAATGAATTGGACAAAGTGTGCATATCGCTTGTTACACAAAGGGCTATTATTTCTCACTGCATGTGTACTCACCATTAGAAAAGTTTTAAGGATAATACAAAAAAAAAAAAAAGATGACAGCTGCCAAAGGCATTTTGAGATTAACTAGTGTAATTGCACCTCCAGATGGAGAGAAGTTCAGAAACGACTTGATATTTTCTGACCTTAGGGTGGTGAAGGTGATGTGTTCAGCCTCTGGAAGAAGCATTTACTTCTGCGTTCCGTAACTCTACCTTTTCTCCTTCTCCACTTGCCAGTTCCTTGCTGCAGCAGTGGCGCTGGCACAGCGTCTGGAGGGAGCTGTTTGTTTTGTGAAGATAAGGTCGCATCAGAGAGGATGCTGAGCGAGGGCAGGGGAATTGGGACAAAGGACCGGGGCAGCAGGCACACAAAGTGCGATGAGCACAAGCACCTGCTTCTCCAGTGAATCCCCATGTTCGTAACTGATTAAAAGCTGAGCTCTTTTCTTGATTGAGGAGAGGAACAGGGCAAAGTGGGACCCCAGTAAAGGCAATAAGGAGAAGGGCCTTTTTGGATAGCTAGGAGTTTAGAGATGAGTATTCTTCTTGGAGGAGTTTTTTTTGGTCATTGTGAGAAGGTGAAAGCTGATTCTCCAAAATTCCTTCTATGTTGCCTGTTTTTCCTTTCAGATAAAAAGCTTCTCTTTATTTCCAACGAAAGCCCATGCACTCCCTGGACATATAATTATACTTCTTGCTTGCAAGTGGCGTGCTTTTAGGGACACTGTACACCAGCCTCTTTGATCGGTACTGTGTGATCAGCCCCCAAATTAAGCTCATTCATTGCCACTTAGCATCAGATATTGTCATTTTACAAAAGAAGTGCTTGTTCAGACGTTCTCTCTGTTGTTCTGCTGTTAACACATGTGAGAGCAGAGCACAGACGAAGCAGTGCTGGTACCTTAGTGTCCCTCATACATTTATTTCACCCCACCTTTAGCTACTACCTTGCAGCCGTTCACCAGCATCGTGCGTCGGGTACCGCGGGTGAACAGATGCAGGCACAGGGAGCGGCGTGAGCCCAGGGATGCTCGTACAGCAGCGAGGGTCCGGCTGTGCCCCCAAGGGCCACGCTGCCCTCCAGAGAAGCTGCCAGTGCAGACCATGACCAGTATTTACCTCCCAGCTAGGGTGCACGTAACTCCTCCTGAGACCAATATTTCTTCTGCAGTTTTGAAAGAAGTATAATTTGTGGAAATCGTGTTGCATTTGTAAAAGTTATAATTGGCATATATCAGTGCCCCAGTTCTCTGCAAATATAATTAGTTGGGATTTAAAGAGTTCTGCACTCATTAGGCCTGGACCTCTGGCAGTCAGAGAAATACTGTAGATAATATACATTCACGTACACGGCTCCTAAATGGTATATATTTGTCATCAGTAAGAGTATCGTGGAAATGGCTCTGCTGACAAGACTTCCTGGTCTGTTCTCTGTGTCTCGTGGTCAAAAGGAGTGGGTCTTTGAATGTTCTCAGATAACTAGGGAGCAGAAACAGAAAGATCTAATTAGATTACAATAATTGATAAAAAATATGCATTTCAAGAATGAAGCCAACCCCTCTATCCTTCCATTTTTTGAGTATTAGGGTTTTTTTTTCTTTTAAATTATTATGACTAGTTATATAGTGTTAAGCAATACTAAAAGCAAGAGGCTTTGAAAAACCACACGGATGCTTTGAGCTTCCTGCAGTTGTTGTAGGATCTCAGGCCATGGAAGCATACAGGCAGTCCTTTGAAGGGGTGTGCATTTATAAATATGATTTTATGGAATAATATTCTGGATAAAATTTTGGATAAAAATTGTGGATAAAGCCCATTGATTATTATTTTAGCCTTTGTATGAGCATCCATAAAATGCAATCATGTTTTGTTCTAATACTTAGCCACCTTGAATATTAAAACAGGTAGCAGAAGCAAACATTGTGAAGGTAAAATTTTGAGCTGATATTCACCTCTTCCACTAAGGCAAATCCGTTTTATTCTTTATGGTCTTTATGACCTTGCAATTGCAAGGTTTTTGATGAAAGAGGCACAGGCACCCTTGGATTGGGATTTAAACGACAAGATTTTGGTGTGAGGTGGACTCCAGCATCACCGCTGGCTGCTCCTAAGGACTTTTTGTGTCATTCCGTAAGAAGCTTTGCAGTAGGTGATCAGGTCATCTGAAGGACGTTGTGTAAAGCATTAGTAACAACAGAAATAGTGAATTTAAAAAAAACCCTTTACACTGGTCTTCTTGCACTATACTCCGATTTTGAATCTATGATGCAGATGCGTATCTCTATAGTTATGCTGTGGAGATATTTAATCATAAACTGCAATGTTATTTTTCAGAGATTAAAGAGGTTTTAAATCCTTTATAAAGCACCTTTGAAAAAGGCATCAATGAATTTTATGAATAGCAAATATGTGAATCTATAACACATTTCTAAAAATTACAATACCACTATAGTATTGGCATCTTTTAACAAAGCATAACAGAAATCTGAAGACTATGGTGACGTAATTTTATTCTCCAATTAAAATATTCATGATCATCTTTCATTATTTCGACTCCCTGATCATTATGAAAAATGCAAATTATTTCAATTCACTTTTCCAGATTTCACCTAGAAAGGAAAAAGTATTGAATCCTACTGTGTACCAAGTGACCACAGACAATTTTCATAGGAGTGTAGCCCCTGCCAGGATTCTAAATTTGGCTTCAGCATTTCAATTAAAATGTGCAGACTTTCCTCCACAACCAAATGACAAGGGCCAGAATCCTAGTGTATCATGAAAATTAGAATTGTTATGATGGTACTCCACGTTTCACAGGGTGTGCGTTCATTCCAGTATGGTAATGGAATAATTCTCACAAACTACAGCTCCTGGGCATGAAGTTCTAGGTACTGGATCAAGTTCATAGAAAAAAAAAAAAAAAAAAAAAAAAGGAAATCCCTATATTTCATTCCCTAGATGTTCTCATTGCTTTTAGGGAAATGCTGGAAAATGACTCCCAAGAATCTCATTAATAAGTAGGACTAGTAGGACTGTTAAAGCTTTTTTTGGACTGCTGGTATTCATGGCGCTTGCTCACTGCAAATGGCTGCTGCTTTCTGCTGCTGTGAGCATTGTCACTCACTCATTTTCTATTTTCATTCTTTCCAGCTTTCTTCTACCCAACCCATCCCTCTACACTAAGATGATTCCTTTCCTCTGCCTTTCAGGGACTTCTTACTAGCACAGTCCTGGCCTTTCCACCCTCCAGACACACCTGACTCCACTGATCTGCTTCTTCCCCCTTGTTTCTGTTACTTTCACTCCTGTGCCTTCTGCTGCTTCTGCAGGAGAAGCAGGATGCTTCCCTGCCTGCCCACTGCACATCCCTTCGACACCACCAGCATTGGGGCCTGCGCTGAGCTCATGTCCTCAGCAGAGAAGTTTGCTGAGGTCCTCCAAGGAGGAGAAAGCTTTCAGAAGGATATCTGCAGCTTTTCTCTTCTACCACTGTGCCTCACCTGGGAACGTTAAGGTACATGAAATATCCAGGAGGCAAAGGGTAGTTGTTTTGTATATTTGTCCCACTGGTATCTGGGCATCTTTACGTGTTTGCTCCACTTGTTGGGGATATTTTTACATCTTTGTACAGCCTATTATTTATTTACTGAATAAATAAGGGGAGAAAACAGTAACAGACTTCAGGTAACCCGCTCACCAGTAAGAAAAGATTCACAATCTGTTCTCTAATGACCTGCAGTCAGCAGGAGTTTTCCATTACAGCCCAGCATGACAGCGTGGCATCTCACCGTACGACTGGCAGTGTCTGCTTCGGGCACCATTGGGCAACACGAATCAATCAGAGGAGCACACCATATACCCTGCAAACTGTTGTGCAAAAATTCAGGGTTTACAATTTCCTCTCTCCTGAGAAAAGATAGTTTGCCGGCTGAAGCTGTGCTAAATTATGGAAGAGAAAATCAAGTGCTATAATTGTGGGTGTTTATCACAGTTACAGGTTTTTTTCTATTCATAGAAATTTGATCTGAACAGGGTAAATCTGTGCCCGCAATACAAATGAGATCATCTGCAAACAAAGTAAATGGAAGAGACACTTTTTATGGCTTTGTTTTATAACTCTTCTGTGTGAGGAACTAGTCTTTAGCTTATGTTTTTCTCATATGCCTCCATGTTAAAGCAAACACAGCGTATAATAACTCTTCAATTAAAACAGGTTTTGTTTGAGTAGGAAATTAAGATGGCAAAACTTGACTGACCCCTAATCATAGCAGTAGATTTGCAGAGCAGGTAGGGAAGACACTAAAGGCTGGTGTAACTCCAATTAACGTCTGCTATGGAATTCTTTGTTTAATTGGTTTGTTTAATGTTTTGTCATACTAGCAAACCAAAACTTTTTCCCAGGACCCAGCAGGTCCCAAAACCTTTCCACCACCTGAACAGCATCCCTTTCAGGATGCTGAAAGAGCATGACCCTTCCACCAGTATGTTCCCCAGGGAGGGGAGCTCTGAAGTGGGAGAGCGCTGGTGTATTAACCCATGCTCAGCTGATCCATAAAGGAACAAGCGATAAATCAAAACCATGAGTATTTGGGAGAGGACTATGCTGGAGTGTGACATGCGGAAGCTATATTCCACTGAAATATGAGTTAAAGGTCAGTCATCTTCTTCTGGGGATGGTGAGTGCGTAATGAGAGCTATTGAATGCTATTAGAGACCTTGCTCTCTTCCTCAGGTCCTGGTGGCACCTCGGCAGCTGCTTGGTAGGCAATGGCAACTGGAAAAAGCTGGTGGGAAGCTTGTAGGGTCACGTCCAAGCCCCTTACTCTTTCCCCTCTTTTCCCCTGCCCAGAATAACCATTTATGCAAGCTGGGTCTTCTGGGATTGGCAAAACAGTCCCCAGCTGAATAGAAACTTGCTGAGCCTTCAAGTGGAAATGCAGCATGTGCTCAGTTTCTTAACAAAACTAGTTGCATCAGTTTAGGACAAATGAACACAAGCAAGAGACTCTTTCAAAACCACTTTTCTTGTGTGGTAGCTTGAACCCAAAAAGTTGTTGCTGTACTGCCTATGATTTATTCGTCTGGCCCCTGAACTGGAGCTCACAAACCACAATTGACCTTCTCCATTAATGAGGGATAGGTGTTTCCCCATGATGCCCAAAACAGTGAGGATGCTGGGGACTAGCAAGAAACTGGGAAAGTATCACAAGTCCCATCAGAGTCTGCAGAAGGGCTCTGGGGAAGCCCTCTGTCCAGTCAGGGCCCTTGAATCCCTTCCCCCAGGATCAGCATTTACAACAACTCCTTGAAACAACCCAACAGCACAATTCTCTTTCTAAGAAGATGACTGCCCAGAAGAGCAGGAGGTGATAACAGCTGGGCCACAGACGAAAAAGCAATCCATGTTTCATGGGACTAGAGAGAGGTGAAAACTGAGCACCGGGTGGCATTGGGAATGGGAGATGGCAGCCCTTGGTTTTCTGGCCCTTGCTCTCACACCCGAGGGTGCGTTTATGTTGGTTAAAGACATTAGGCTCCATTATCATTTGGATATGTCACTATTTTGCTGCAGCCTGTAAAACTGACCACAGTGGATGCGAGGACAGGTTTGCCTCCTGGGTTTCAGTTGTTGTTGAGCTTTCTGAATGAGAAGGTTGCCTGTCTCCTCTCAAAAAAAAAAAAAAAAAAGAAAAAGCAGCAGTTTGTGCCTTAGGTTTAGGAGAGCAGTGACGGGAGGAGTGCACATCTGCCTCCTCTCTGCCCTTTCCCACCCAAGGAGCTGCTGTCTGCTCTGCCTGGGCTGATTCTCCTTGGCATGACTTTAACCTAAGATGCCCTCTGCTGTCTATGGGAAACTCCAGTGTGGTTTGGTTTTGGTTTTCTTTCTCCACAGATGGTAAATATCTAAAGTGTTTCATTCTATGATTTGGGAAAAAAAAACAACCCTTGTATCCTTGCTTGTGGGTTAGTCAGCCATATTTTTCTTTTTCTCACTTCTGTATTGTCTGATGCAATGCCTTGTTTAAGAATGTCGGAGTAGGAACTGATTAGCAGAACCTGTGTTGGAAAATGAGGAAGACTCGCTGCTTAGTCTAGTAGGATGTGAGCTTAAGACATTTTTTAGGTTTTAAAAACAATGCCCTTCATACACATAAGGAAATTTTAACTTATTCCATTTTCTTTTCTGCAGAATGTCCCTCACTGATTGACCCATGCTGCTACGCTTTTGTTACAAATCAGAGCTGGAGCGGGAACACAGAGCTGTGATATACAGCTCTATTCAAATCCACTCACTTCTCTACCTCTGAGGAGCTTGCTTGTTATGGAGACTCGCACGTTATAAATAGGACAACACATAACGAGCTTTGTTGCAAAGATATGCCAGAAAATATTTTCTCTGTGGGGAGAGAATCTTTTGAAAGAGCCTTTCAATTTTCCTGCTTCGGTACATCCTTCTGCTCTTCCCTGGCCTGAGGATCCAAAGACTCACCCAGGATGGTGGGACTCGACCCCTCAGAACTTGCTGCTTTTCCCTGCTTTGCCCCAGATCTTAACGCAGTGGTTTTGTTTGTTCACCTGCAGAAGAAGGAGTTTCTCTCAGCCTATATTATAATTTGAGAACCTGTGCAGAGCCAGCAGGAGGTAGCGTTAGCACACAGGACAAGGGCTATCTCCATCCCTGTAAAACATCTCTGAAGGTGTTTGAAGCTTCATCATGCCAGAAGCAGAAGGGAAAACTAGTTGCGACTAGTTAGATTCCTTAACCTATCTTCTCTTTCTTCTTTCTCCAGGTATCCCATGACATGATTATGGAAGGCAAAAGCTTCCCCCCGTTTTGCAGTCCTGGGGTACCCTGGTGCAAGTGGAACTACAGTCCAGGCCACAGAGGAGAAAGGAGGGAAGAGAAAGATGGTCTGAGTGCCCAGTGAGGATGAAGGCTGGCAAGGGCTCAGTGATGGAGCACGGGTGCAGTGCTTATCTAGGACAGATTAACCGTCACTGTGACCTCAGACACAAACCAGCTTCTCTGTATATGTAGCCCCCTCCAAGTTATGGCAGTTGCACAAGAACATTGCAATTTAGTTTTTTATCATTGTGAATCTTCTTGACAGGAAGGATGGCATCTTGGGGTCTATAGGCATCAGGTCAGTCTCAACTCCTGTTTACCTGTGGTCTCCCAGTGCTGCTATAGTCTCATAATTCCTCATACCGGTAGCGATAATACTACTGGTGAATGCAAATCTGTATCATTGTATTACCACTAATAGATCATTCATACTGTCGTTTTTGAGTTCCTGAAAATTTTAGTGTGAAGCAGTAAATAGGAGCAGGGAAGTGCTGAAAGTCTTCTAGATCGTCTGGAGATGTGAAGTAAGTAAACATAAATCATGGAACAACAAAATCTTAATTTTTAATGCTTTTCCTTTTCCTGCTTTTGTGATGGATTTTATTCTGTCCCCTTAAAGTTCTAGTGGTGGTTGGCTGTTACACACAGCTTCCATTAGGAGAACATACTTTGTTGCTATAGCAATTCTTTCTCACTCTGATATTTTATTGCACTTAGATGCTGCTGGGGAGAAAAAAAAAAAAGGCAGAACCAAAACCCAACAAAAAAAAAAGGCATCACTGACCTCCTCACAAATGGTCAGCCTCCCTGATCTCTTATTTCTGAGCAACTTTTAACTATATCTCACAGCAATCTATATTCTGGTAAACACTTTGTACTAGGCACTGTCTAGAAAGGTTTGTCATTGCTCTCTAAGTGGCATACTGCACACAGCAGGACACGCTGCAGCACAGCATCTGACATAGCAGATATAGATTACTGTAAAGATAAATTCATCCTTTTTTGATCTGAACATTTCACCAGCTCCAATTTGAAGTCTTGATATCACCCTGTCAACCAAAGGGGATGTTTTTAAGCAAGGGAAGAGTTATCAAAGGTTTCCTCAAAGTTCCTTTTAGAATGGTTTCTACAAGAGCAAAGATATATATTTATTGGGGGTGAATGTAAGGCTCATCAAAAGTGCTAGACTGAAATCCCTGTAGACATAAGGCCTCTGTTCAGCATCACATACTGAACAGGAGCTTCAAGTTTTTTTCTACTCTGTCAAAAGCAGATGCCTAAACAAACCTTCAACTAATTAGGCAAGAAAAGGTCATTAATTCTGTCTTTGGCTGACTGCAGGCGGCTGCACTCTCCCACCCAGGACGCCAGCAGCATCCTCCTGGGAGGAACCGTTTGCACAGGGCCAGGGCCAGGGCTGCCTGCACTCCCCTGCCCCGTAACCCAGCCTGGGAACAGGAGACAGGGCAGCTCTTCCTCCACCTCCCCCGGTCCTGAACCTAACACCCTTCTGGGTGAGGCACTGTGTAGAAATAGTTGTTTCCATCATGTTGGGGCACATGGCCAGTGGGAAGAGGAGAACACAAGGTGAGCAGCAGTGGGAGAGGCCCATCCCCTGCCCTTTGGGCAAAGCAAATGTGGTGGGAGGGAGCAGGAGAGCTGATTCCACACCCAGAGCACTGTCCTCAGCCTCCCCAGGGGCAGCCCTGCCTCTGGACAGCAGCATCCAGAGCAGCATAAAAGGGTGCTTGCACCCAGCAGCATCTACATGCCTGTTGCTGGGCTTTCCCCTTCTTTTATGGGTCCCTGTGTTACTCTGAGGTTCAAGCAGGGCTGGCCACGGCTCCTTCTACCCCTCTGCCTTGCTGCTGGGAAGCATTGCCATCGGCGAGGCCAGGAGAGCAAGCATAGCTCCCGCCAGCCTCTCGCCTCCTTCTCTGCGCCTGCATCCCAGCTCTTCAAGGAGACACAGACGCAAAAAGAGCTATTTCACAGCCCAGTGACTGCCAGACTTTGTGTAGCCAGAGGACGAGGCGCGAGGGCACGGTGGGGGAAGGCAGAATGCAAGGTCAGCTGCTGCAAGGCTGAAATGAAGGAGGAAAGCCCGGAGCGGGGTGGCTCTGCTGCTGACCTTGCACCGCGCTCTCTGTGTGGAGCTCTGCCTTGCCAACAGCTTGCCATGCATCCCGCAGCAGAGGCTGGGTGCAGACTGATGTGTCTGGGGGCAAAAGCAGCAGGTGTGCATTTATTGCAGTGTAGAGGGAATTCGGGGGGCACTTGGCAGGCTTTGAAATGGAACCCTTGGTGCTGGCACTGCTGACTCCGTGGTGGGCATCATCGGGACTAAGACCTACTTAGCTGGCATTAGTCAGGTCTATTAAATCAAAGTCTTCAAATTCCATGTCCAGTTTTCAGCCTGAGGTTGTAATTGTCTTCGTTTTGTCAATGCACATATATAGACTAGAGGATATTTTATGAATACTCCTAACTCAGTTTACTTGCTGTTTGTAGCACAGATAGGTGTGTGTTGCCTCATTATCCCAACAAAGCCCTTATTTATTTAGGTGCTAACAATTTTGGCAAGTAAATGCAGGCTGAAATTTTTGCATGCTTGGCAGAGCTTTTGGAAGCTGAAAGTAAAATGCATTCACCGATCTTTGAATTGTGTGTGCTTCGATGACATCTATTCCCCCCAAAATATGTTGTTGTTTATCCTTGTAGGAACATTAAAATGGGTGAGCTGAGTTATTTAAACTGCCTTGTTTTCGTAAATCTTCCGAAGATTTACAAAAAGAAAATTTTTGAAATAAACTGCTCATCGTGCTAAAACAACACATCTTTTTTCTTATTTTTCACCCCATATATACACAGGAGACTGAGGTGTTTCACTCAGTGGCTTAAAAACATCTGGGCTTTTATGAGACCCCAGAAATTGATTAGAAATTTCAACAATTATTTTTGTTACCTAGCTAACAGCCATACAACTCCTAAGGAGACTCTCCTTCCCCAAGAAAACAAGTGTCTTTGCTGTTGGTTTCCCTGTTGGAGGATCTTTTCTTTTCCAGCAGGTTTGTCTGGCATTTACCATTCACCAGACCCTGGTCGTTAAAGCCTCCAGGCGAAGGTTTTTAACTAAGCTGCAGCTTGCTCAATCTTTTCCAGCTGGTAAAAGATTTGAACGGCTGGTACTTTTTATTATTCATAAGGGTGGATCATAGTCTCTTATCAAGCTCAGAAACTAGCAGCAAAGTGTGCTAGAATTGCTGCAATATTTTTTTTTTTAAATTTTTTGGCAGGTGGATATTAACTGAAATCTGTAGGGATAAATAACTCCTCCCCCATTTTAGATGGCAGCCATATGAAATAAAACCACTGTCTGCTAGGAAGGACTGTCTGCTATAATCTGCTGTGTAAGGATCATGAGAGTTCTGTTTCTTTGATCAGCTGGGAAGCACGGACTTTTAAATTCAATTATTTTCATTTACAAGTTTATTTACATACCTCCTTAGAATTGCCAGAAACTTTCTTGGCATTAATTTCCATGGGGAATTTCACTAAAAAAAACCCAACCCAGCAGTTGCAAAACTAAACCAAATATGGGTTTTTTTTTAAAATTTCTTACATTTCTTGTGCAGCACAGCAAGTTTTTTTCTTCATATGTACAATCACGTCAAAAAGAGTGTAGCAGCATTTATGGGGCTGACTACAGAATTTTTCACAATAATCAGTGTGATCAATCAAAAGCCAAAGGAGTAATAATAATATTATCATCCAGGACATAATATCTGTACTTAATAGTTGCCTCAAGGTTTTTCCACTTGGATTCTGCACTAAACGCAAGGATTTGTTAACAGTTAGGGATGTTATCCTGCATACAAGCCCCCCAGCTTTGTTCACACCAAGAGAAAGTACCATCCTAGGAAGCTTCCTGCTTGCAGTCTGTCCCTGGGTATGCTGTGGGAGGGGACCAGATGCGGTCCAGTGACCTTTGTATGACAAATACATCTAAGATGGCGTTTGCCATCGGCTGGCCAAAAGGGACCAGTAAGAGAGTTCAAACAAGCGATGTAACTCGCAACAAGCACCAAGACAAAGCTCCTTCATAAATGCCACGCCACAGCTGCAAAGCAGCAGCAGCGAGTGCCCAGCTGCCAGTGGGTTTCACGCTAGATGATGTAGAGGTGATAAACCTCGTGCCTAAGTAATTAACAGTGGACTATTTTTAATATGACAGCTAACACTGAGCTATGACTACTGCTGGAGCGCTAACAGCTGAGCAGCTGTATCATTATCTGTGTCTTTTCCTGTGTAATCTTTTTAGTGTGAAATGTCTTTAATTTCAGTTTGCTGGAAGAGCTGCGAAGGGGCAAAGGAGTCAGCGGATAGAAAATACCCACTAGCTTACAGAACACCCGCTTCCATTTATAGGTGGTAGTGCAGTGTGAACAATGGCCTGTTATCAATTGCTTGAAGTAACTTATACGCTGCAGTTTTTCGTGCTCTGTTCCAGAAACAATAGCTATATATCTCCCTAATGTATCCCTTTGTAGGAAAAGCAAGAAGAACTAACAGGAAGCGTTTCTTCTTATAGCATGGAACAGCCTGGTGGAACAGATCTGTTGCGAGTGCTTTGAAATGATGCTTACATAAAATGAGGCTATGTTTACATCTTAGTACAGTCCCAGCAAAAAAAAAAAAAAAAAAATCTGTCTCTCTGTTCCGAGCAAAGTATTTTGGCTGAAAATTTAGAAGGTAGCTCCTTAAAATCACATTTGCATTTTTAAATCTTGTGAAGCAGTGAAGGCAAATGGAAGGTGTGGTTTCCAGTGCAGGAGGATATATTAACTTAAACTGGATCCACTGTACTTGGATCATTACTTGTTAAACTTTTGGGTGCATCAACATGTGGAAATTCAGTAAATATCATGCAGTAACACACCGTGATGCAGTTGCTCTGGGCTACCATTCCTGTTGTTGATGGAGTCACATCTATCACACGCTGACATCGTAAACCATCAGTTTCCATCAGAACATAAATATCTGGTGCTGCAGCAATGCAGGATCCGAATGGATTATGTTTCTCTGGTCCAACGTTTTTCTTGTTTTCCGGGGATTTGGAGCACAGTTTGTCTTGCTTTAATTTTGATGAAAGCTTTGGGGCTTTTGTCTCACTTGGCATAGTGAGGTATAGCAAGACTTCGCTGATGATTATATACCCTATGTTTTTAGAGAAAATGTTACAGAAAGAAAAAATACTATTTTACGATGGTCTCCCTCTCTGCAGTTGCAGCACTGGTTCCCTGGACCCCTGCTCAGGGGCTCAGCTCAACCCCTGCTTGGTCTCTGGGCACTGCAAAAGCTGATGGTTGGGAACTCTGTGATTTGACCTCCTCAGGGCCGTGGATTACTTGCCTGGTACTCACGACTCTGCATTGCATAAATATAGGTGTGGGAGGTCTCAAATTTCCCATGTGCACCAAATATAAGAGAGTAGGAGTTGGGTGAGATTCTGGGTAGCCGCAAGAAGCTCCGACATGTGAGACATTTAGAGCCACTGACACAGGACAGTAGGATCTTTGCATCCCCATCCTCTGCGGATTATCTCTGATAGATGCCTGACCCCTCAATATTTTTTAAAACAAAATTACCTCCTCCATTCTGGCCTCCTGGAAAACTCCTTTTCCAGTGATATTCAGGTGCCTGGTCATTGTAATTTTCCCTAGCTCTTGGGCTAAAGAATATGTAAAAGGTGGGAGCAAAAGAGGTTCATCTTTCCTTTACACCTTTTGATACCATGGGATTGAGATGAACATAAAATATATTCTGAATTGAGTCTCGTATCTGCTGTGATCTTTTCTCCTATAATAAACTTTTGAGAATTCCTTGTTCTAAACATGCTCCTTAGTGGTACAAAATATATCCTCGAATATAGATGATAAAATCCAGAAGCAATGCCAGTGGTATTGAGATTCCTGAAGACAAATATAAGAGACAGTGAGAGAAGTAAGAAAGAAATTTGAGAGACATTGGAGTGATGTCTGCGAACTTTTGGCTGGTCTGTAGCTGGGCTGTCTATTGGAAAATACACAGTTTGAGCAATCAGTATTCTACTTCAGGGGGTGAAATGAAACTTTAGCTCTGAAAGTAATGTGTGAAATTGTTTCCTTGTGTCAAATCCCACTTAGTATGTTAATTTAAAAAAATATTAGATCTGCATGCAGTGGTTTTTCTAGACTCTTTCTGCAATAGCCCTTCATTGCTCCCACCAATGGAGAATTATTGTTGTGTCTCTGCTGGCCCTCTCCATGGAGATTACAGGCATACCTGCCATAGTCACCAGTTTTTTCATTCTGAAGACAAGAGGTGGAATATGGCCTTGCACGTGAACAGATAAAACGCACCTCTCCCCTCCCCAGGACAAGGACTTTCCTGTCTGGGGACAGTCTCTCCCATAGACCAGGTGCAAGCCAGCTGACCCCAGCCAAAACCACTGGGCATGGAGCTCAGAAAGGACATGGTGAAGCCAAGTGTGTAGGTGCCTCACAGCCAGCGTGTGCCTCCTGCTAGCCCAGCACCAGTGGGCTGCCGTGTCCCAGCAGGCTGCCGTGTCCCAGCAGGCTGCCGTGTCCCAGCAGGCTGCCGTGTCCCAGCAGGCCGTTTCTGTGCACGTCACCCAACAGAACCCAAAGGCTGCTCCTGGTTGTGCTACTGACCGCTTGCATCCATCTCAAGGAAGGCAGCAGAGGAGGAAGGTTGCTTTCTGCCACCTTTATCTGCCTACATCCTTTGCTGATTGCCGAACTGCATTTATTTTTTTTTTTGGTCCAAGAAGCTAAATTTCCAGAGGAGTTAAATTTTCCACAGCAGCAACCTGGCTACCATGGTTTTCAGACACTGCCTTGGGATATCAAAGGCTCCATTTCAGTGGGCAGCTACTGATCATTGGGGTGGTGCTGGAGGTGATCAGTGCTTACAAAGATCAGGGCCAAATTGTCTCAGATGTGACACCAAAGAGCGGTGAGGACGGAAATGAGAAGTAATACTTGAAATCTGTCTCTAATTAATTTTCGTGAAAGGAAAGCTTATTGCAGAGGTACGATATGCTCTGCATACTCTTGATAGTATTTTTGAACATGACCTACATATTCTAAGTTTTTGTACTTGGTGTTTCCTCTTTGTTTTGTGTTACGAATGTGCCTGAGAAAATGTTCCTTATCTTCATAATTCCTACAGCAGCGTGACACGTACAGAGACAGAACCTGGTTTTAAAAAGGCTCGCCTTGCAGTTAGTCAATGCAAAAAAAAATCCTGTCTAGAATTGCTGTCTCACATCCTCTGTGTCCCTTGTTTGCAATTCGCGTGTCATTCTGTGAAAGGCAGTCCTGCAGCAGAGGACGGTGTTGACAGGTAGTGTAATTTGTTGTCTTGATGCCCTGCATGACCAACTGGAAACAATATCCAATATTCAGTACTAAGATGGGCTCTTGCTGAGCTCACTGCACACTGTGGGAACCAGAGGGGTAGCTCACCAGGATCACTTAGCTGCTTGCTGGTTTGCAATTTGGGTGGGTTTTTTTTTTTTGCTTAAAAGCCAAGCAAAAACCAGAGGAATCCCAACAACAAATGTTTCCCTAGATTCAGCAGGTTTGCCAGTGTGATGAGCTTAATTAAAATTAACAGAGCATTTTAATTATGTTGTAGTCTTTCTCTCTAATGGGCTGCCCTTGCAACCTGCCTTAAACGAAGCCATGCGGTGCATTTTGGAGACCAATTTGTGCTGGCCTGAGGACAGTGGTACATGTCTGTCAAAGGGGTGTTTGACCCACTGCTGTGAGGGAAGGGGGAGAGAGCTATTGCCTGCTGCTGGTGCCCTTGTAGAGGGTAAACCGTCTCGTAGGAGCAATACAGCACCATCTCTGTACAGGCTCAGCAGAAAGCAAGAGGTACGATTGTATCCGCTTGCCTTCACCAAGCTGGTGAAGAACCCTGAGCTTCCCTTCTCCGTTACTGTGCTCTCCAGGGAGGAACTGCTTTGGTCTTCAGGGCACAGGTTATTCCCCTGGCTCGCAGATGCTCTGTTTAATGCTGGCTCTGTTAAAGAGCTTTGTTCACATCTCTGATTGCTTTGCTCAGCTCTGGGTTTTTCCTGCTGGCAGTAAGGACTTGTCATCGTGGCTGGGCTATTTTCTAAGCAATATGCGAGCCCAGCAGTGGCCAGATGCCTTTCATCCAGAGCTGCCATACAGGCTTTGAGCTGGACATGCTCACTCTGATCGCCTCAGAGGGGTACGTGCATATGAATGAATTTAGCTCGACAATATGTATGTGATGTATTTATTGCTTCACGAGCAAGCCAGTTAATACATAAGGTGTCCATGGCTTCCACCAAGCCAGTGCTGAGCCTGACATCCTGGGATGCACCCTGCCTTCTTCATCTCGTCTTCTTGAGCATCCCAGCAGGCTCAGCTTTCCGTCCTTTCTTTTTCTTGCCCATAGCTTGGCACATGCCTCTAAGTCAGGCTGGCTCCGGTGACTGACAAAGAGTTGCAGATGCTTTTTGACATTCGGTGTCACGCTGTGACTGGAGCTGTGCAAAGCAGGTCCTGCCAGAGTGGTTTGGCAGCCGCAGCGAATCTTGCTATCAGTTTGCTGGGTCGCACGTTGTGTCCTGGCATTGGCCCTGGTGCTGAGAAGCGTCCCCTTGCTCTTGATAATCCTGTCACCAGATTTGCAGAGCATGTGGGTAGATGCTCTTGTTCAGCTCCTTGGTGAACTAGGGGGTTAATCTGAGGTTTCTGAGGGCAGGCTCTGCCTCCTGAGCGGAGGAAGAGAGAGGCAGGGGATTTACCTCTGTGTCACCTAATCTTAACACTACATTGAGATATAAAGGTAAAAGGGCTCGGCGGCTTATCCTGCTCCTGTGTTTTGCTTTCAGTGTACATCCTGAGTGTTTTTCTGCTGACAATATAAAAAGCAAATTATTTGAAATGGCTTCTCACATCTGCCTTTCACTCAGCCTCCTCCGGAGGCACCCAGAGAGGTGCGCGGTGCCACCACCAAGGGCTGGAAGTCCCACTGGGATGGCTGCAGCCCCTGGCAGAGGAGGGGGGAGATCAAACCAGTCAAAGAGACCTGCAAGGCTGTAATCAATCTAATCCAATTAAACAAAGCATTAGAAGACCTGGAGATGCTGTGATTGCCACCACCTGCTTGAGGGCTTTCCCAGGAGCCACCTCTTTAAATTCCCTGGGGGAGGGCAGAGGGCTGGTCTCCAGGACAAAAGTATCTTGTCTGTTTTTCTCCTCTTTGTGTGCCTGCAAGCTGTTGTGTTCCTGAGGTAGGTGTGAAGTCATTACTAGCTCCTCTACCCAAGTGCAGAGTACTTCTTTGGTGTCCTGAGACCTGCTCTCTGCCAGTTTGCAAGTTTGCTGCAAGCCTGCTGTGTGTGCTGCTGTAGGAATTCCTGTGATTTGTAAGTTCGCTTTCAAAGCTTGGTTTCTTTTGTTGTGTTTGCTCCCGAGTTGCTCATTTACGGTGAAAAGATGTAATTGTGCGTCTGGAGACTCAGGGCTTGCTCTCAACCAAAATGCATGGTTGTAACTTTCTACTGCTCCATCCTTAAGGAGCTCAGATTTGTGAGAACCTGCTGCGCTTGTCCCAGTATTTCTTTGTGCTTTACTTGCTCTGTTACACTTGCTTTGTGCCTGTGATGGGTTATTGCCCAGTAGAGGCCATAAACTCTGTGGGGAAAGTACGGTCTCTTTAGTAACTGTCTGTATAGAGCCTCAGCTGAAATGCTGATGTTTTCCTAAAATGATAAAACATGAGGCCAAATGTGCTCTTTTTTTTTTTTTTTGTGTGTGTGTGAATGGGTTATTGCTTTGAGCCTAAATAACAGCTTGTTAACAACCTGTGAAGGACATAGGGCAGAGGGGATGGTATGGAAAAAAGGATGGTGGTGTGTGATGGCTTCTCCTGGCAGGGGCTGGGGGTCCTCCCTTCCTCCTCTGTCCCTGTGTTTCTGCTCCTGTGTTAGTGAGGAGGGGGATGTCATGGGAACAGTATTGCTATTCTGGATTTAAAAGTGATGATTAAAAAAATACCGTAAGATGAGTGACTTATCAAGGTAGAAGGCAATATACTGAGTTGAGTCTCTCTGCAATAGCAGAAGATGGGCTTTTGTTGTGGTTGGTTGGTGGAGGTGTTTTTTTTGTCAGATAATAGCCCGGATAGGTACTTCATTATAACCGCAGGATAATGTATATCCTCCAGTTTAAACATGGTGCTGCTTACAGCACAGAAAGGTTGGCTGCAATAACATTATTGCCTGATCTAAACCTCCAGGAGATCTTCAGGAGTCCTACTGCACACACAGAGGTTGCAGAGTGGGTCACCAGCACCACATTTTATTCTGCTAGCAAGTAACTCTCTTTTCCTAATGAAATTAAGCAAGTCCCTATTATTTAGGATCTGTGTAACTTGATAGCAAGATATATACCTTATGGAGGAAGAGTTTCAAGGAAAAGTTGATGTCAGCTTCACCTGGCCTGTATTAGTACACTGACTTCCTTTGTTCCAAATTAACTCTTAAAAGGCTCACTAATGTGTGGATGGGGCTGCTTAAATGCGTGCTTTGTGAAAGAAATTGACTTCAGCCACAGGAATTGTTTCCTGCCCTCCCGCTGTTTCTTCTTTTGTCATTTATTACAAAATTCGCAGAAAGGGACAGAAAATCCGGCCTTAAACTACACGGATAAGATAATTTCATTGGAAAAGACTGTTGTGGGAATTCTTGCTGAAAGGCTGAAGGCAAAATAGAGGATGAAGTTTGAATCGGAAATCTAGATTTCTCTGAAGTCCTATACCCAAAGCACAGGTCTGTAATTTGGTTTGGACAGTAAGGCATTTGGTTGTGCATTGTTTTGGCTGGCAGGTACCTGGTTTGGAGCCTAGGTTATACCACAGACTTGTCACTATAGTTTTTCTAGCAAGGCTTTGCACAGTAGACAAAGCTTGTATGAGTACAAGATGCTTTTTGTGGGGAGGGCTTGAGAATGCTGTTATAAAAATAAAAGTTGCCTTGGAGTATTTTGTCTCTGTTGCTTTTGCAGGTATGTATATATATGTATCTTTGATTAGAGACTTGATCTTAGAGTTTCAGAGCTGCTATATGGATGTGCAGGTATTAGAGCACGCTTTCCCACCGGGCAGGTGTGTGTTAAAAAGCTTTATGGCAGTGTTTGAGCATTGGATACTAAATCCAAGCCTCCACCCTGAGTGTTGGCTTGAAGTGAGTGTGCAGCTGCTGGCAGATGTGAGTCGCATCTGGAAGCATGTCTACAGAGTACAGGGGCTTTGATTGCAGAGTTCCCCCTCCTGTCCCTCTCTGGCAGAAGCTGCTCCTGCTGCTTCCCCCAGGTGATCAGGAGATGTGCCTGCAGCACGCAGAGAAGTCAGGCCTTGGTACCTGTGGTGGTTTGGGAGCAGTCATTTGGTCTTGTGCTACCTTCACAGCAGAGCCCAGGAGAGAGGCTTGCACCCCCCCCTTCTAGGGGTCCACTGGGTTTTTAATATCCTGAGCTAGGGGGCCCTGCCATACAGAAAATGAAGCTCTTTAAAAATGTGGGTGGGGGTGCAAGCAAGATGCCCTGCTTGTGTTTACACAGTAAACCTAGTCTTATTCCTCTTTCACCCCATCTGATCCACGCGAGGCAGCCAGGCAGCTACCTGCTGCTGCTTCTAGTCAGCTACTGCTGGGATGATTGCTGGCTTAGCAGGACGCACATTAAGTGCTACTAAAAATAAATAGGAAATTGGGTTTTCTGGCTCTTTGCTTTTTCTTATTTAAACGAAAGAATTGTTAAGCTCCTAGAACTGTTAAAACAGAAAACCAAGAAGTTCCTAAATTGCCAATACCTTCTGGAAGGAGTGTTATGGAGGAGGAGATGCCATCCTTGGCGGCTGTAGGCAACTCCCAGCCGAGCCATTGCACTCCCACAAGGAGCTCCACAGAGCCATGCCGCTTTCTGACACAGAACCCACCATGAAGTCACTCTGCAACGTTGCATAAGCATTTTCAGAAATAACTTATTTTGACTGAGGCTCCCCAAAGCCTATGGTGGGGTTAACACAGAATTTAATTTTAAATGACCTGTTTGCAGCAGATAAATGAGACCATCCTGACTCTTTCTATTTCCCTCCCTGAAATGTTGTAGCTGTATAGCAGTCGTGCCAGACTGGATGTTGACAGGCTTTAACATAATTTGTCTGTACTAAAATTAATACTGTACTTTATGTGCTCTATTTATATCTATCTATCCCCTTTCATGTCAGATAAGTTCTAGTGTGTGGCATGCATAACAAGACAAAAATAATATTTAACCCTGTGAATTCTAGAGTTTCCTGCAGGTAGGGATTCATGTTGTTTAGAGGCCAGCCTCTTATGGTGTGCTTTACTTTTTATTGGGTTGCCTTATTATAAAACTACAGTGTTGAAGTTGCAAAAACCCGTACTGCGAGGTTTATAAGCAGTGTGGCAATGCAAACTTGTAATATTGTGAGGGCTGTCGAGAGCTCTGCTTAAGAAATGTCTCTGGAAAGAAGCTCAGCTGTAATTATAAACCTTATAGGAATATTAAAAATACAAAAGCAATATTTTGAGAGTTAGAACTATTCTTCTGTTATTAATTAATGGACTTGAACCTGTGGAAAAGATGTTGAATCTGTTTCATACCTTTCAGCAATTAGTTGCTAATTGGTATATGGGGAAGGATAAAGGAAGATTTCAGAAGGACACAGGGGGATGGATCCAAACTAAACTTTTTAAGCACCAGTAGTCAAAGGCACCTGTAGGTTGCCTGCAGTGGAGAAGGAGCCTTGGCTTCAGGGAGGGGCCGGGGTTAGCAGGCTGCTGGCACCCCTCTTGTGCACCTGCACCCACTGCCCAGCTCTGAAGGAGGTTCCCCTGGTCTGTAGTGCTTGCTGTGGTGCCCCTGCTTGTATAAAATCTTTCCGGAGGGGAAAGAGGAGGCCTGGAGTCTTGCTGTGGTTCCAGTCCAGGAGGCATTCCTGTCCATCCTCAGGAGGTAGGAGCTGGCTGGAATTTCCCTTCTCCGTGTGCTGAATTAGGGCGTAGAGGTGCCTCTTCATCACTGCCTTTCCTGGCTGCGCAGGGAAGCTGACAAGAGGACTCAGCGTTGCCTTAGCTTTTCCTGGAAAGGTGCTGCTTGCCCTCTGTTTTTAGAGGGTGAGACAAGTGGTAAACACCTTTAAAAGTATTTCTTTGTGTGTAGGTATTCTTGTTATTGTTGGAGATGTTTCTTTACATTTGTGCTTTGTAAGGTGAAGGGCAGCAAGAGTGGTGAGCAGGAGAGGGTCGCGAATAACTTTAGGGATCTATTCGTTGAAAGAGTTAAATGGACAAGGGCTGGATCTGAGTGACTGTCTGGCTTTGCTTTCTTGAGACCAAAGTCCTCCTAAACCTAGAGCAAAACCCCATCTTATCTGCCTAACTGTGTAAGTGCTGAGCACAGCAGGAGACATGCTCAGCTGCTGTAAATAATCTTGGCTCTGATGTCAAAGCAGCTACAACAATTGACATCAGCTGAAGATGTGTCTATAGCTAAGTATAACCCATAGGTGTTACAGCATGATTTACAAAGGCTCTTAGCAGCGTAAACCCCATATGCTTTATAGCTGCTGCAAAGGAGAGGAAACTGCCTGACAACAAGCAGAGGCATATTTAGTAGCATCTTGATATGGATGAAATTGCCCAGTTAGAGGTTTTGGGCAATGGATTTGCTGTGATACACAGCACTGTAGTTCAAGCATGTAGTACCCCAAGCATTCAATTTATCACAGTCTATCACGTTAACTTGGCTAATTTGACGCTAACTGTTTCCTGCCAACATGCTCTCAGACGGTTCTGCATTGGTCTGCTAATCTCTGCGACGTGCGAGCCTGTGGGAAGGACTCTAAAGAGAAGAAGTGCTCGGTGCTATGGATTTGGGGAAGGAGAACAGATCTTGTTACATTAGTATTTCTTGTAATTTATTTAGTTTTTGAAAGCAGCAGTAGTGAAATACTGTTGTTCCCATGGTGTGAGTAAATGACAGCAAATTTCAACTAAATATGCCTTGAAGGAAGGGTGATTCTCCAGTGTCTGGCTGTGGCAGTGCTGGATAATGAGCTGAAATGTGAGCGAGAGGCAGCAAGGACATGGAGGGTGTTTCTCCTGGAGTGGCAGGATTTTGCTTAAAGGTCCTGGAACCATCCGAAGCCTCCCTCTGGGCAGTTTCTTGATGAGATGTTGTTGAGTCTCTCGCAGCACCCAGCAGTGACTTCAGCGTTTCCCAGTGTCAGTACTTGAGAGGTGATACGGAGGTGATGTTACTGCAAAAGCTGCTAGGAAGGCAGTGATCGTGACAGCCCAGGGACAACGCTGCTTGCCCAAGCTGCTGACCCTGCATGCTGCCCAGCCTGGCCGTGGGTATGTCATCGGTATTCCTGCATCATCCCAAGCTGTGATTCCTCATAGTTTGGGTAAGAGGTAGTGCTAAGCACCATGCAGAACGGGGTAGGAGGAGAAAACAAGGAAATAGGTACGATGAGAGCTGGTGGCATTCCTGCGGTGCAGCAGCCGAAAGCCAATGTGTAGGTGCTGATTGAGATGGAATCATAGGATGGTTTGGGTTGGAAAGGACCTTAAAGATCATTGAGTTCCAACCCCCCTGCCATGGGCAGGGACACCCTCCACTAGAGCAGGTTGCTCAATTGAACCCTTCAGCACAGCCAGGGATGCCTGCCCTGGTTTCCCCTCAACTGGAGATACTTTTGCCATTAGGTAGACCCTGACAGCATATTGTGACAGTGCAGAAGTGAAGGGGAAGCTGTAGTTAGGCTGTACATTTGTAGGTCTAAATATTTGATGTAGCTATATGATCTAAATATTTAATTCACAAAGGTATGTGAGGAGAACTCTGATTAGGCTCATCTAACTTGGATATTTTCCTCATTAAACACTTGAAAGACAGCTAAAGAGCCAAAAGTGATTAGTTTGTCTATTATTAGCTAGTCGCTGAACACCTCCTAATTGATACTGTATTGTCTGTTCCTTTTATAAACATTTCTGGTGTTTATGCAAAATTAGCGCTTGCAGCTATAGTCTTCTTTCCTCTCTTAACTTTCTCTTTTCACTCCCTTTATCTGTCACATGTCACTTTACGGATGCAGAATAATGAAGTTTTTACTGTTCATTGGAACTAACACCTTTGGCATGTTTGCCTTAATTTTACACTGAGATCTCAGTAAAGATCCATCATGAGTCCTTAGTGGACCGTGACAGGTGGTGAGCAGTGTCACTGTGTATCACTCATTTGTATATATTACTATCCTTATTATTATTTTCAGTATTACTGTAGTTTAGTTATTGAACTGTTCTTAACCCATGACTCTCTTTTCCTTTCACCCCTTTAATTCCTTTCCTCCAGGAGGCAGGAGGGTGAGAGAGCAGTTCATGTGGTATTTGGCTGCTAGCCAGAGGTTCAAAACCACAACACTCCTTTTTAGTGCCCAACAGCATAGTGCCAGTTTGCTTTTGTAATATTAAAAAAAATACCAAAATATGGAACTTGGCATATGTTGTAGTCACTGACTCGTCCTGGCAGATACTGATGCTGCCACTGGACTCTCATTGGTGTGGTCTATCTGCAACAAAATCCTGTCTTTGCAATTATATAGGGGTGGCTGTTAGGTATATTAAAACATAAATAGGTATACAGAGAAAATGAAAACTTGACAAAATCTGGGGTTGTAGCATCCAAATCTCTGCTTTGAAGGGTGTTTTTGAGGTGAAGTTTATTGTATCTTTTGGTTTTGGAGTCTTGATTGTAAATGTGCATGAAACTCCACCAACAATTAAGTTGGAAAAAAAATCCTCTTTTTGATTATGAAAGAGACGGTGTTTCATGGCTGGGTGTGGGCTCTGAGGAGAGATGTGAAAGGAACTAGGGGAAGATTAACTCTGAAGCAATGACTCTGGAGGCACACATACTTGTAGGAAATCACTCTCGGCACTGGACATACACAAGGAAGCTGTGCGATGCCCTGGATTTGTATTGCCTGCTATAATGGAGCAAGAGAGGTTCTTGTCATAAACAGCAGGTAACTCATACTTGGTGTTTTTGTATCAGCTTGCTCACAATTTACCGTGTCAAAAGCAGAGGTTCACTGGCTCATCCTATCTTTCTGTCTTGAGGGTCAGGCTAAAAGGTCCAGGGACCACAGCCTGCATTTTAGGGCAGTTTCTGTCCCTGCGTCAGCAAGGAAAATAGAACAAGTACTCGGAGCACAGCAGAATTGCTCCTTGGTTGGCGTTAGGGTGAGTTAGTTACCTGGGGGTGTGTTTACAGAGCCTCGAATGAGGGCCAGTGCCGAGCAAATCAGTGTGCCTTCTGGGATGTATTTTCAGCCTGTAAAGCAGAGCTTTTGCTTATGTAGCTGAAATACAAGGTTCCCAGATGAACATCTTCTGGGATATAGATGTACAATTTGTAGTATATGTACGTAGTAGAAAGGTTGCATGCCATTGTGTGGTTTTGGGTTTTTAAACACCCGAAGCCAAAACCAGATCCCAGATGTATGTCATAATTTTAGGGTTTTTTTTCTTAAAATGTGCCTAATGTTTGCTCCTGCATTTAAAGACAATGTATATATCATGATAGAAAGGGACCAGATTAAGGTTGTAGTGATGGAGTAAATTCTGACATTTCCCTGCTTCTGAGCTATCCGTAGGTTGTGGGTGGGGATGGGGGGTGGTGGTGTTTTGGGGGGTGTTTTGGCAAGGTTTCAGAGGCTTCCAAAAACATGAAGGCAGTACATCTTGTGGAAACTGTTCTGCTTCCTGTCGTGTTCGTTAGTGTGGAAGATTTACTGCCCAAAACCATTGCGTGAGCTACCAAAGTAAGGCAGCACCTGTGGCAGGATGTTGATGTCAGCCGGCCACCGGATCAGGGTGAAGCATTGACTTTGTTCTCTGGTAAGAGAGAAGATTAACGGTCCCTGTTGTGAGCTCAGGCTCCTCTTGCTCTCGGCAGCTGTAGACTTTTCTACTCCACCTACCTGCTGCTGCTTGTTCTTTCTGTGCCTGCAACCAGCTCCTGGTACCAGCTGAAGCTCCTGCAGATGCTTATCTCCTGTTTCTAACTTTCCCGAATCTGATGGATTTGGGAAACATGAGGCACTGAGGAACACGTAGAATATTCTCCCTCTCTGAATCATATCCACCACCACGTCCAGCAGGTGGGAGCAGTGTTTGAACTGTAAGTTCATCCTTCAAGTCTTGTCTTGGGGAAGGGGGTTGCCATGGGGGAGCAGGGTCAGTCCAGCCAGCAGCCACCTGCCACTGCTGAACTCCGTCATTCTTCCAGCTTTCACCCAAAGCCTACCAGTTTCTCAGTGGATGACTTAAATTCACTTTTTTTTTTTCCTTTGTGTGGGTATCACATGCTTTCTGTGAACTGGCATCGAGGAATTGCTGTGTGGTTTTTTTGCCGAAATCTTCAAGAAGGAAATTCAGGGCAAGCCAGGATAGCTGACGATGTTCTTTCATGCTGCTAGACAGTCTGGCCCAGCTTGAATCCTGTGTCCCATCATTTCGCTGATGTATCTCTTGAAGTATCTTCAAATTAGGAAGTGGCAGCTCAGTTCCCACTTCAGAGAGTGGTCAGTGTTTTGTTTTGAAGCAAATCGGGTAAAAGGGGTATTGCATAGTCTGTCAGGATGAAACCAGCCAAGAAAGAATGTAGGCAGAAGCAGCATTAAAAAGTGGGGAGAGGTGTGCAGGATTTCTCAAGGGTCAGTGGCTATTTGGAGTAGGTTTTGTGTTGGTTGGGATATAATTGTTTGGCAATTGTAGTTTAGCCTTAAAACAGCACATAAATTGGTGAAGTATTTAATATATTACAAATAACAGTAAAACCTGTATGGAAACTTCATAAATGTATATTTGGAATGAAGAACTTTTATCTTAGTGCCAAACTGAATCTTTTGCAGATGGAATTTCTTTTTTTTTGCAGAATGTGTTTCTCCACAGTAATTCCAGGCTGTTAGCAACAAATTTTGGTAGCTGTTACCTCATACGTAAATTTTTCTACTGTTGTTCTTTTAAGGCTTATAAATTAAAAAAAAAAAAGTGGAAAAGTGTGAGGGATGCTCTTTTCCCCTAAGACACAAATGCCCATGGCTAAATTGCAGACAAGGAGCCCATGTGAAAGGTCTCTGTTGTTGAAATGCCACTGCTTAGGTTGTTATAGTTTTACAAATATTGCAGCAGCGGAATAGATGTTTAGCATTCCCCCTGTATCACCTTTCCAACAAGAGAGCCTGTGCCTGTGCTCTGCAGTTGCTGTGTGTTGGGAAGAGGGGTGTATGTGGCAGGGGGGTTCCTTGGAGCTGGGGGGAACTGGGGGGAACTGCTGCTGCTTTGCACTGCTGGGGGTGGGTATGAGAGCTCTGGTGAGAACTTGGGAGATGACCCATATCTGCAATATAGGTGTGAGCAAAATCTAGACCCCACACAGTCCAGCTGCGTTGGCAGGAGTGGCTTCAAAAAGGAAAGGAAGCAGGTTCTTCCTCAACTTGAATCTTCCAGCAGGATTTTAAAAATGGAAATAAAGGAATTAAAGGTGCACTTGCAAGGATCAAGGGAACTTTCTACTTTGCAAATAGTACCTGGTGGCACAACAGGAGCGGGAATCAATAGAAGAAAAGAGCAGAACAGCTTCATTAGCATCAGTGAGAAAATAACAGCTTCTGAATGTGAGCCCTAAGGACCGCAGATCAAAGTCCTGAGGTTCATCCCCTTGGCCAGATAATGCCTTGAAATAAAATAATAGCTCTGAGATGCTATGAGTTAAGCAACATTTCTGTGCCAGCAATCTATGTAAAGAGCAATCATTCAAATGCAGGGGAAGAGTGAAAAGAAAATTAAATAGCTGGAGACAGAGTATTCAGAGAGCACCAAGGATGCAGAACAGCTAAAGATAATTAAATTACATACAAATAAATTAGTTGCCATAATGGTCAGATTAGGAAATAAAACACAAAAGTATAATCCTGCCAAATATTTGAGTAGGGAAGCAGAACTGGAACTTAACAGAACTGACAAATGAGGGAAAGATTTATAGCTCTTGCCCAAATTTGCACACAGCTATGAGTATTTAAATTTTGCTGTCACATCTGGAAACAAACACAACTCATCCTTGCCTGAACCTTGTTAAAAATCCCAAATGTAGTTCTTTTTCTGTAAAGTTTTGAGGCAATCTTAGTTGACGGCTTTGACTGAAATGGTTTGACCTGATGGTTTCTGAGTCCACTTGTATGTGGGGTGAACTAACACTCAAAAAAGGGAGTTGTGAATGCATGAGAAATAAAACCTTGCCTATCACAACACCTGTGAATGGTGACACTTGGACGGCTTCAGTAATAAAAAAACTCTTGTACAACGTCTGCCGTGGCTGTGACCTAATTTAACTACTTTGTGTTGGAAAGCAAACTGAACAAAGATAATCTCTCTCTCTCTCTGCTGTTTATCTTCTTTCAGCACTTAGTGCAATCACCAGGATGGATTAGCTGCTGCAGTTTCATCGACTGGTCAGTCATTTGTCGGTGCCCCTTGGCTGGGGGCATTTTTAATGTGCTCAGAGGGGACGGCTGTGTCTGAAGGGCAGCTGGGCTGTGAGGAGTGCTGGGGGTGGTTAGCAGATGGCTGGACCTCCGGTGAACGTTGTCCTATGCTGCTACTAAGGCTTGGACCGGAGGCGGTGGCTGTGCAGTCACACACGTGTCACAGGTGTGTGGGTATTACCACTGAGCTGTAGCTGTGCTCCTCACATCGCATCTATGTGAACATCCAAGGAACAGCAGGGCGGGTCCCAATTTTTTTATTTTTTTTTGTCCCCCTTCCAAACTGTGGCTCTGTTAACATCCCTGCTCTCCAGTTTGGAGCTGCTTTCTCAATTGCTGCGTTTGCAGTGGGTCTGTCTTTTGTGGTGACTTTGGGCTGGCTGGGAAACAAATATTTTTCTTCTTTTTTTTTTTTTAATGGTAAGCCTCAATGGGCTAAATTTTGACCTTGTAAAGGAGAAAGTATGAAGTAGTGGTAGCAATTGATGTATGGAAAAAATCTGGATGTTAATAAATACAGTGATCCCACTGAGGCTGGAGCAGTGTACGGGAGATGGATGTTTTTTTCTTAGGTCACGGTTTTACTTTTGGCAGTATTAGCGTGGATGCCATTTATTCATCAATGAGATTTGTTTGCAAAGGCAGATGTACTCTGACCTTCTTTCCTGTATTTTGAGCTTTTTTTAGCTTAAAATTTGAGGGCTGATAATTCTACTGAGGCTGCTGGTACTTGTTGATTTATTTTTTTTTTTAGGGATGATCAAGAAAGTAAAAACTGAGTGTACCTTTGATTCGTGCAGTAACTAAGTAGGATGGTCCAAAATGGTGGAGAGATGGAGATGATTAGCTTGGCCTTTCTGGCCCATTCATGCTCTGCATCACAGAAATGCTGCACACCCATTCATGATTTTCTATCTGCTTGGTATTTTCCTTGTCTCTTGTAACAAATTGAGTGAGAACGCATGTGCTGCCTTGGATTCATGATGAAAATAACTGATGGCTGTGGTAATGGGGATGCTTAGTGCTATGAGGGAACAGTATTT
>WKFP01014889.1:63726-89587 GCA_011057875.1 Pterocles orientalis | reverse complement strand
CTTGGGTTGGTTTTGATATTTTAGGATGCACGTAGCTTACAGTTCCAGGATGATCCGTAATCTCTAGGGCTAGAAATGTAATTAAAAAGAAAGATGGGTTTGTATGTGTGGGTGGGTGTGCAATATTCTCAGGCTTATGGCCTTAAGAGGAGACAGTAAATAGCATATGAAACTCCATAAAATGGTAAGCGTTGGCAGCTCTGTTCCTCGAGGATTATGTACCAGTCTGAAGAAGTGAAACTCTTGCTTAATAGGATAGACTGTATCTTGGCAAAAATGAGACTGACAGGTAACGTGTATGGACAGAGCATGGTCAGCCTTGTCTTCAGTACAGTTCAGGTTTGTTGCTAGAAAACATGCAATGAGAAATGTTCATCAGTGAATTCTGTTCATTACTTGCAGAGGTTATAACAGTACAAGCTTTTTTTAAAAAAAAAAAAAAAAACCAAACAAAAAACAACCAGCATGGAGCAAATACAATACAAAACTTCAATTGCATGAGCTGTGTCCCCCTGCCCCTCCCACAGGGTAGTAGATAAATCGGAGTTGTATGTACACCCGGTTGAAGTACTCTGTTGAAGAACCTGCTATATCAATAAATCAATATTTACCTTCTATGTATGTAATACACAAACGGCACATTCACAGGGATGGAATGAGTTTCCCAAACTACGGAAACTGCTCAATACTCTGAAGATTTTTAGTAGCAATGATGAAAGTAAAACCCTAATAGCATCAGCTGAGTAGAAACGGTTTAACAGAACAGCACAATCTTTAAAGAGGGGTTTTCTTTAAGCTGATATTTTTAGTCTTCAGACGTTGCTCCTGCTGAATTAACAGAGCCTTTTGGAATATCTGTTTTATTTGAAGTCTGCAAGCTTGACATTAGCTTTTCAGCTGGTCCTCTGCCCTGTTGCAAACCTGATCTGTTGCCTTCATCCAGCAAATACAGAGGGAAGGTAAAGCATACGGGATGTGGCCACACTCTCATGAATTCATGGAACGTGGGATTTCTTGCTGTGAGAAAAACAGCTAAATGATTGCTGCTTTATCTAGTTAAACAAATGTGTCCTTCCCAACAGAAGATAATTCTCCCAGAACTGAACGCTTATAGATTTTGCCACTAAATATCTGATTTTCGAAAGAGCTCAGATCCTACTTCAGCATCTAAATTAAGCTCTCATAATACTTGGCTTCCAGCTGCTCTTCCCAAGGACTAGATGCCCAAATCAGAACTTTTTTTTTTCCCTTCTTGGTGTGTAAATCAGGTGGGATCTTTAGGTGCTGGCCTCATTCAAAGTTCGAAGATATTTGAAAGAATAATTGTACATTGCAGTTGGAGAATTGCTAAAAAAAATTGGTGCTAATTACAAAGTGAAACGGCGGCTTTTTAATGCTCCTATTTCAGAAAGTAAGGATCAATTAGTGCCCTAAATCCCTATTTAGACACCCTTCTTTAAATCGCGTGCATATAGACACAGAGGGAGATGGAGCATTCATACCATGCCCGTTTTAGATGATCAGTGCATAAAAGCTAACATGACTAATACCAGCTATCACTAGGTAATAAGCTGTTTCCACTCAATTGCTGCAGAACCGCTGCGTTAAGAAGTGGACATTAGGAGAAGCACTGGGAGCCCAAGCACTGTGTTGTTAAGGAAATGATAAAGAAATAATTTGAAAACCTAAACACTGGTGCACTGGCTTTTTTATGGTGTTAAGACTTTTATCTTTATGGAAATGACAAGACCTTCCTGAGTGATAAAGGCATACTGAGGGTCTGCCGGGGCAGACAACAAGGATGTTCAGTGTTATGGAAGTCTCTTGGGTGTATAATTGATCTCCTTATGGAAGAAGGGGTGAAAACGGGACATCAGGATAGGACACAGCAGTTCTCATTGACATTTTTGATGCTATTTCATTTACTTTCTCTCACAGTACAGAACAAGAGAGAAACCTTTGAAACCAAAATAATACAATTTTTAAAAAGTACATAGAGGGATGTGCATACAGCCTGTGCTGCTCATCCTGGCAGTGTTTCGAGAGGAAAACACCAAACAAAAGTGATTTAGGCAGCAAGGATTTCCAAGAGGAGAACTAGCAAATCATAAAATAAGGGTCAAGGACAGTGTTAAAAATCTTATGGCAGGGGGTGTCTTTGCACAAACGGGGAGATCTAGAGAGACCACATGTTCTTGTGTAGCTGTCTCAAGGGCTTTTTTTCTCCAAAGAAGCAAGTTTGGGTTGGTGTTGAGGACGAGATGGCTGACTGCACCCACTCACATAGAGCAAACACACAAGCTGTCCGTGGTGCTGATTCTTGATAGCTTTCCCCTAAATTTTATTTATCTATTATTTCCAGGATAAATATAGTAAGGAGTGCTGAGTTTCTTTGAGGACCCTCCCAAAAATACAGAAGGTGCTGTGAAGCCTCTGCTCTGATAAATTCCTCCCTGTGTGCATTGTCACTTTGAAACTACTGGGGTCTGGAGAGGTTATGGACGTAATTGAATTGAATTTTTTTTGGTCGTCGTTTGGAGTCTTTGATGTAATGTGTGACTTCACCTGAGCACCCTGGGCAGCATCCTGCAGTAGGTTAAAGATGGGGAAAGCCATGTTAGGAGCCAGGCAGGCTCCCAAGAGCTGGTGTTGGCTCTGCTGCCCCAACTGAAGGGAACCTCTAGGACCTGTAAGGCTGGTCTGCTGTTGCAAGTGTTAGCTTTAAAATAGATGAAAACACCTTGAGACATCCATCCTATTTAAGTCAAATAATCCAGCAGGTACTAGGACCAACATCTCTTCAGCTTTGCCCTCCTCTTCTGCTTCTCTGCAAAGAGCTGAGCTCCAGGTCAGTGCTGCCAAAAGTGTGAAGCAGGTGAAAGAGGGGAGAAGGGAAAAAGAGAAAATGGCTTTTTGTAAGTGTCTAATAACTTGTCTGATTTTTGGGTATGCCCATGCTGTTTTGTGACCGGACATGTGCTTAGCTTGGAGAGTTGAATCAGGAGGAACAGCTCACCAGAGCACTTCTGTTTGATGTGGTCTGCGTAACGACATGAGTCTGGTGTGTGTGGAGATGATTTCAGCTGTTTCTCATGCAGAAAGACAGCTAGTTTTTGGGACTAGGCCTCCCACTGCCAGGAGAAAAATGCTTGAATCCTCAATACCTTTGATTCACGGGCTTTAGGAGGTGAGAAGCGTACTGCCACAGTGTGTGCCTGGGAAGCATGTTACGTTTCCTACGCCTCGTCCTCTCCCCTTCTCCCACAGCCTGCTTCTAAACTGAAGTCTCTGCAGATGAGACTTAGTTTCTAACACCTCTACGTAAATCCCCTGTTTTCCATTTTGACAGGAGTTTCACTAGAAAAAGTTCTTTTTCCCCTCGTCTCTGCAGCACCAATGCTTTTTGTACTTGTCCTTTTCCTGAAATATCTAAGTTAATTTTGTAGCTATTGAAGAGCGCCGTGTAAATGCAGCTTTATAACCTTTAACCACAACACAACACCCTCCTCTCTGTAATCTCCGCCTCCTGTACCTATTCTTGAAAACTGCCTGAAGCAGTGTTTCTGCCTCATAAATCTGAGCCTTTAAGATAGGCAGTGTTGCATGCGCTGTTCGAGCTGAAGTCATCTATTTGACTTTTTTTTTTCTGATAATACCTTTTTGATGTGTTGCTGGTAAACAGCTTTGTTTGTAAAAGACTCCAATCATAGTGAAAATCCAAATAGTGACAAAATAATTATTATGGGCCATGCTGGAACTTCCACTTATTTGGATCTTACCTTTAACCTCCCATTGAGCTTGCTGACTATTTTTTTTTGGTACTTTCTATGTACAGACCACAAAGAGGGTTTTGTTCTTCCTCTGTCTGAAGTCCCACACCATCAATTACTACAGGAAGGCGGGTTCCTTGACGGTGTTTGAATCTGAGCAAACCTAAAGCAATATTTTGCTCATAGTTCACATGCGAATTCTCTACCTGCAGAGAAACCAAGCCTGCACCTGCATGGAAAACAACCGGTAGCTTTTCCATGTGCAGAACTCATAAATGTAGTGATTACATAAGGCAAATGGTGAGGGGGTGTGGTTTATTGGGGGCTGTGTTGATTGTACCTCGTCTGCAGAAAATGAATCATCTGATACTGAAATGGCTCTGCAGGGACCAACGTGCAGCCGAGACCAGATTTGTGGAGGAGAGCTCATCTGAGAGATAGGAAAGAGTTCCCTTAGAATCTAGCTGGAACAATAATATTGCAGATCTATGGTTTTCCAGCAGTAATTAAGCCAAAAAAAATTCATACTTAGATACTTAGAAATTAGGCACCTGGGGAGAGTCCTGATTTTTCTGTACAGTAACTCTGAGAGCTGTATGTTTTAACACCTCTAAAAATAACACTGTTTAAGTTGATGCCTGTGTTGATTTCCAGAGTTTGTGTAGTTGGGCTGAATTGTAGGGTCATGGTGGAAGCCCCCTCTCTTTAGAGAAGGAAGCGGGGTGTGCGTAATGGCGATAGGAACAAGCAGGTCTGTATGGGCACGTGGACCCTGTTGGGCCTTTATGGCAAAATATGCTGCTCAGCTTTTGACAGGTCCTAATACAATTGAACGTTGAAGGTCTGTCTGTCTGTGCGGTTTTTAAAGCACACCTTCAGAGTTTTGATGGCACAGAGCAGCTTGCTTTCCAAAGCAGACGCATTAATCATAACTGTGGAGAGAGAACAGGAGTGGCCACTCAGGTTAATGGATGTATGACTGCAGTGAAGCTGGGCGTGTGTGCTGGGGGAAACTCTCCCTTGGGGGTGAACATCCCTCACCATCCATACTGCATGACTGTAGGAACAGAGTACTTCCTGGCATGCTTTTTATTTCTTATGGGGAAAAATCATCTTTTTTTAAACAGTACCTTTGGAATATTGATATCACTGTCAATTTGTCCCTTTCAAGATTTATATTCTGGTAACAGTGGTTCATAACTCTCTTTTTTTGTTCCTGAATAACTTGTTGCTCAGAACTAAACATTTGGTTCCCTGAATGCCAGATGCTCTGTCTTGTGTCAGTGCTAGCACAGTGCAGATGCTTTCAGTGCAAGTCCAACGATGCTCAGCAGTCAGAATATTCATCGGTGGCATTTAATGACAGGCATGGTGGTCACAACAGAAGGGATGGCATTTACCTTAGATATTTACAGCCCATTTTGAAGCAAGAACTGTGGCTATCTGCCCCCATAGAGCTGACTTAGCTCTACACAAGACCATTGAATTCCAGGGGGAAGAGTCTATTTTGTTGGTGGGTGTGTGTTTTTTTTGTTTTTTAACAACTAGAAGACACCCTTTGGAGAATGTCTTCCTGTGCTTGACGCCAGATTTTCCTGAAATAACTTAACTCAGTTCAGGTGAAGTTCTCCTTTAGTAAGGATCCGTAGGTGCTTTGTTGGCTCCTATGCAGCCTGTCCTTGCTGCAGTAGCTGTGAACTTGCACGTTGACCTTCAGCCCCAGCCAAGCCAAACAGAAAGAACAGGATTTGAAAGCACTTCATGCACGTGCCACCAGACTTTATGAAGGGCATGAGTCAGGATAAGGTTCTGGTCCATTCTTCCTTGGCCACCTGGCTCCTTAAGATGTCTCCAGGCTTCCAGCTGAGCTGTATGTTTTTAATTTCATTTCTCCTTACTCTGTGCTGTGCTTTATCTCCATGCTTAACAGCTCTATTTCTGCTGTATTCCACCGTGTTTGAGCAGAGATGTCATCCAAAACTCTTACTCCCGTGTTTGCTGGAGTATGACAGAAGACTTCTGGGAAACTTGTGAACTGAGAAGTATATTTGAGGGGAAAAATATTCCGGATGACATTGCTGTTCATACTGGAGTGTGAGAAGGAAAGGCAGAGAAGTCAGTGCAATGATCTGCAAATCATTTTGTCACTTAGAGATTGAATTACTTAATGACAAAGTTCTTCCTGCCAAATTCTGATGGCTTTTTGCCTTCACAGTGTCTGCACTAATCAGTACCTTCACTTGGAAGTCGCTTACGTATTGTTCTCGTGTCACTTATCAGACAGTGATATGTTGCTAGATGAGAGAGAGGGAGCTGCCTCGTGTGTGGCTTGTTCAGTGATGGAGTTAGATGCATGTCTGGGGACCTGGACACCTCTGGAGCACAGCTCAGGTGTGTTAGCTGGTCACAGGATCATCATGAGTGTTCATTAGAAATCTATTTGTGATGATGAGAGGAAGGACTTGGGGGAATGGAGAGCCTCTGTTAGGAGAGGGGATGTGCTTTCCTTGTTTTGCCCAGCAGAACAATACTTGGGGAGGGATGTGGGTAGGAGAAAGATGAATTATGTAAGGAAAAAGCTGGCCTAAAAGCATGCTGGGCTCATCAGTAAAAAGTGGTGTGGCTTTCTCATGAAGAAGAAAAACCCAAAAAACCACAACAGGAAGGACTTCACTGTGGTGACAGAATAGGCCCTTGGGGTAGGGGGGGGGGTGGGGGACACCAAACCCACCCTGCCTTTTAAATTAATTCCAGCAACTGGTTTCTGATCTATTTGGATTCCAGTATCGATCACAAGAACCCATGTTTTCACCTGTAACCTGAGCACTGTGCTTTGAAGTGAGATACAGTAGTTCTGAAGTCTTCCTTTTAGAGTCGCATTTGCACAAAATAAATATTGTTTCTGGTACTGCTCTGCAAGTTACGTTTTACTGTAAAATGTGTTCTTCAGTGCTAACTTAGTGTGCTTCTAGTAGCCCTTTCCTTCCACATGCTCAAACATGTTCCTGTTCTGAATGTAGTCATTCATGTGTCTTCTGTAGAGGTTCCCCAACCTCCTCTCCTTTCTGTGGAAGGGAACAGTGGCAATAAAATACCTTATGACTTGCCAAATACATCTTAGGGGAGCTGAGAACTGATCTGGAGAGTACAGTGTGCCTAAGGTAAGGTTCAGCTGAAGGTTGTTAATATGTTGTTCAAGACAGAGTTTGGGTTGAAGACAAATCCCTTTACAATTTAGTGTGAAACCAAAGACTTAGTGTGCTGGTGCCCAGCTGAATGCTGTCTTTGAATATTGACAATGTCTTGAATGATGACTTTCTTAGGGCACTCTTTTCATTACTTAATGTGTTTGTAAGGTCTAGAGTATTTATTGAGGCCTGGACACTGTCTAATACTTAGATAACCCAGTGAACTAAAGCAGCTCATGTCACTCATCCAGATGCTCTGTGTGTAGGATTTTTGTACCAATTAGCTCAGACTCTATAGTCTCATTTTTCCTTTAATTTTATGCTCTCCAAACCTGTTTTCCTGTTATATCATCTGTGTCATTACTTCTAGCATATAATTCACAAATCCATTTAGAATAAATGAATAATAACGGTCAGCTGCTAATACATCAGAGTGCTGATTTAAAGATTATTTTTTCCATAATTGCCACCTTACCACTGGCGAATCTGGTGAATCAACTACTTTCTGTTCCTCCTCTCTAATATTAAACATCCTGAATTTTATAGCCTAACTAAAATAAAAATGACTGTAAAGAACCCTTTGTCACTGAAAATGTAAACCGAATTGATTCCAAAAGTGTATGTGTTAATTCATGACTTTTTGCGCAGAGCAGCAGAGTAGCGGCACGTTACAAGTGGCAAGAAAGTAATGATACTAATGATATTCAAAAATCATAATTGATCTAGGTCATACATGTAACAGTAACTCTTGTGGACTTCCCAATTAAGCACAAAGAATTTCAGATTCAGGGCTTGGTCTTTGTTTTTTGCATATATGAGGTTACCTCATGTGGAATGAGATGAGTAATTAGTGGCATAATTTAAAGAAACTCAATTTTTGTATGAAGCGTATACAGTATTGTCACATACATTCTACTGTGTAGCTTGTATGTGAAGACTCAATACAGCAAAGAAATCGTTTACCATATACCATTAGTATATCAAGAGTCTTATACTCCATGAAATAAATTGCTTTTTCATGTTTTAATTATCCCCAGTTTAACTAAATTTACCTATTGAACTATTTTACTCAGACTGCCAGAGGAGGTGTTCACACATCAGTTGCCTAACAGCAGGTTTACAGTTCAATAGCTGTGAAAACAATGACAGTGAAATTGCATTAGTGGACCTTTTTCCTTTGTATGCATTTAAAGATCAATCAAGGTGTTTCTGGAGAATGAAAAACATTATGGACCTAGACTGTAACAAAAGAGTCGTAGGCAAGAGTGACAGTCAATGTGTCTTTAATGTGTTGATAAGCTCTGATCAAATGCTCTGGTATTTGAGCATCAGTTGACGAACAAGGCTCAGCTATTCCAGCAAAACCTATCAAGACCCTCTCTTTCACTCTCTTTTTTTTTTTTTGCGCTCTCATGCTTTAGTTGTTGGTCTAGATGGACAGAAGAGAGGGGAACAAGTGCTGAAAAATAGCAGTTGAAAGTATTTGCACTGAACAAAGAAAGGGAGCCAAAATACTTGGACTTGTTATTTTGGAGTGCAACCAGTACTGATTTTTACTTTTACTGTGCCCACTGATTTTCCACTGCTCAAAGTGAAGGTGAATATGACATCAGAATAATAAAGTTATGATTTCAGTCTACTTTTTTCCTTCATGCTGTTTATAGTCCAGATATTACTATCTTCTTCCCGGTCGAAGTTTATTTTTGTATTCTTAAGTCTTTCTGTTAGATGGAGTTCTCCAGCTGATCAGAAGACCTGACTTTCTGAATACTGGTAAGCTAAAACCAACTCATAGAAGGCCAAGTGCAAGGTCCTGCACATGCGTCGAGGCAATCCCAAGCACAAATACAGGCTGGGCAGAGAATGGATAGAGAGCAGCTCTGAGGAGAAGGACTTGGGGGTATTGGTGGATGAGAAGCTCAACATGAGCTGGCAGTGTGCGCTTGCAGCCCAGAAACCAACCGTGTCCTGGGCTGCACCAAAAGAAGCATTAGCAGCAGGTCAAAGGAGGTGATTCTCCCTCTCTGCTCTGCTCTCGTGAGACCCCACCTGGAGTACTGTGTTCAGATGTGGGGCCCCCAACATAAAAAAGACCTGGACCTGTTGGAGAGAGTCCAGAGGAGGCCACAAAATTAATCAGAGGGCTGGAGCACCTCCCCTATGAGGACAGGTTGAAAGAGTTGGGGTTGTTCAGCCTGGAGAAGAGAAGGCTCTGAGGAGACTTAATAGCAGCTTCCAGTACCTGAAGGGGGCTACAGGAGAGATGGGGAGGCACTCTGTATCAGGGAGTGTAGTGAGAGAACAAGGGGTAATGGGTATAAGCTAAAAGAGGGTAAATTTAGACTAGACTTTAGGAAGAAATTTTTCATTATGAGGGTGGTGAGACACTGAAACAGGTTGCCCAGGGAAGTTGTGGATGCCCCATCCCTGGAGGTGTTCAAGGCCAGGTTGGATGAGGCTTTGAGCAACCTGGTCTAGTGGAGGGTGTCCCTGCCCATGGCAGGGGGGTTGGAACTTGATGATCTTTAAGGTCCCTTCCAACCCAAACCATTCTATGATTGTATGATCATCAAATCCAACTGTCAACCCAACACCACCCAACCCACTAACCCATGTCCCGAAGCACCACATAGACACATTTCTTGAACCCCTCTAGGGATGGTGACTCCACCACTTCCTACTCCTTCCTGATCAAAACCAAACATTGCTCGGGCTTCACTGTTTTCCTTTTGTAATACCAGCAGAATTATTTCTCTTTTCCCAGGAGAAGGTCAAGCAGATGTCTCTCTGTGCATGTGTTGTGCACATGCAGGAAACACAGAGCTACACCCAGCACTTGGAGAACAGTCCTTCTTGTCTTTCTGCTGCTCTTGGTGGTCTTGGGTAGAGTTTAATGAAAACATGGGATGTCCAGAGCAAAATTCAGTGGGTATTACACTTCAGCTGCTTGTGCTATGAAAAGATGCTGATGTGAGTGAGGCAGACTGTCAGAAATATTTTTTTTTTTAAATAATGTGTCACTGGCGTTGGGTCTTAAATTATTAAAGCGTCTTGCAAGTGGTATAGGTGAGAGAATCAGTGAGAATACTTGTGAGTCCTGTGCAGCAGTGCTCGCTTCTAAATATACATATTAATATGCTGAACAACATTATTTTTAGGCATAGTTAGTAATTTCTGTGTTGCCTCTTGCTTGTCTCTACTTTTTAAAAAGGAATAACGTGGCTGTCACAATAGGCTGTTCCTCAGCAAGAAAACGAATCTCCTGTGTAGCCCAACTCCCTCAGCAGCTTGAGAGCTGTATAAGGCCACTTCTGAGTAACAAAAGGGACGTTTTTGTCCTTGGATGTGTCCAGATGGTATTGAGAAAAGTACGTGGAAGCCAAGGCATGTTGTAGTAGCAGTAATAGTTGAGATTTATGGAAGATTATGGCTAGAAAAGAAAAGGCAGTCTCTTCTTTCATCCCTTTATAATTTGTGTGACTGTTGGGTGGTGGGAAAGCAAAGGAAATCTGCAACAACTTGTACTATACGGGAGGATTGCAGTTGAAAAAAAGGGACAAAGCAGAGGGAGGGAGAGCTAGCTGTTTTCTGGCTGCTTGGTTAAGGGAAAAACAAGCCCTTCCCTTAAAGTAGTCCTAGTTCTATCAGCACGTGGCTGTCTGGGCAGTAATGCTGGAGAAAGGGAAAGAGGATTTTCCCTGTGCTTTGTCAGAATGTCTTGGTTTTATTCTGCCCTGCTGAAGCAATCTATTGGTAAACAAAACCCTCAAAAGATGCAGTGTCTGAGAAAGAGCCTCAGTCCCCTCTGGAGCAAGCGGCACTAAGCTAAACCTCAGGTGGCTGGCATGCTCAGCAGTGCTCAGCCCTTAAAGCGATGTGCATGGACCAAAAATATGCTAACTGTGGAGCTGATCAGTGCCTGTGAATTAGATTATCATCGACTGAAACATTTAATCTTTCCTCCCTAGGGAAAAAATGGGATATTTGTGATACAGCACAACAGTTTGTACCCTAAATAACAGGTGTGTGTCTCTAGGTGCTTGTCATGAACTGACCTGTAGGACTACTAACTAAAGGAGAATCTTTTTTCTTCAATTAAGCAAGAAATTAAATAGTTACAGTTGAAAATGTAAGTGCTATTGGCAAGAATGTGCTTTTTAGGATAACAAGCTTGTGCACATGTATCTATGTCCTAAATAGCCAGAGCTGTAGTTTTCCGAAGAGCCTTAAACACTAATGTGTGACAGCAAGGCAGTGTGTCTTACTGGTTACCAAGGGAAACACCAAGTGTGAGTTTAAAGACATTTCTTGTTGGTATTGCAAATGTTTTACATTTTCTCTGGGTTGATACTAGATGACACGATGTTTGCACTGTGTCAAATTTTTTGAGACATTCTCTTTAAAGGAAGAACGAATGAGTTAATTTGGCATCTTTGAAAATGAGGAACAGCTCATAAATTTATACCAGCATATTACCTATGGTCTCCCTCCACTGTTAACACAATATAAAATAAATAAAGCAAGCCTATATTATAGCCAATAGCTTCTGATATGCTTTTACCTGTGCTGCTATGATAACTGCAGAGCTTGAATTAGGATCTCTCAGGAAAAGCTGGAAGATTGCCTTATCTTAATATTGCTGAAAGCAAGTCAGTAATGTTTTCAAAGCTTTTTATTGAGAGCTGCCTTTACCCCAGTACAGGGCAGTGCCTTTATTCCAGTTGTAGCATCTTCAGGCTGAATTTTTGTACAAATGGTATATTATGGCTATTATATATAATTTACTGTGTACAAACCTGGTTATACTTATTGCTGTAACATAGATACCACTGGTGCAAGCTATTCTTGATGGGAATGTTACTACTGTGGATGAACTGACGTTATTTTCTACAGAAAGTCAGTGATCTCGGTGTGTCCTGTGACAGGAGCTAGATGGTATTTTTCAGTTGCTTTTAATGAGCTCACCACGGCAAGGTGTAAGGATAGCAAGAATTTTAACTTGGCATGTGGTCCTACACAGTTTACAGAGAAAAATGTTTGAAAAGCTGTTAACTAGAACTTGTCACATACGAAGCATACGTAGCTGCATATACATACAACAGGGGTAACAGCAATCATGGATCAACTCATTGACAACTGATAGATGACATGATGCTCCTGACCACTCACAATTAGGATTTTTTATAGCCTTCATCCTCATAGATGATGTCCTGACCAGTTTTCGTTTGAATGACTGATTTCCTACCTGCCTAAATGTTTTTTCTACAGTTTTGACTGGCTATTGTAATTTTCAGATCATAAACTAAATGGCTGCACAACATAACATGTTGCTGCTGGTTCCACCTTAGGTAGCTGAGCATTATTTATTTGCTAAATGGTCCTTAGGCAAAGTCTGAGCTTTTTCTTTGGAAAGGTCCTGATTCACAAAGCAGATGGGCACTCGCTTGACTTGAGATGCTGGCAGAGGACGCTGTTCAGCTCTACCAGCAGCAAGCCCTGGGATGGGGATGAAGGATGTAATTTGGGGTGGCTTGGAAGCACCCCATCCCCTGTTCTTGACTTAACAGTTCCTACTGGACGTTTGTGTACTTTCCTGTGCAGGGCAAAAGGGTGGTTTGGATGTGGCACCTGCTGAGGCAGTCACTTTATTTCCCATATATGCAGTCATTTAAAATCTGCCTCAGGGTTGTGCTGTTGGAGCTGAGCAGCATCATGAAGCACCCAGGCCAAAGATGCCTTCTTGGAACTGAAGAAATATCTATAAAAAAAATCAAAGTCCTTCTCTACCAACTGTGTAGTAGTTTAACTTGAACTTTTGACTCTGTCTGCCAGTATGCAGTTGGGTGAAGGCTGTCACACGTCTAAAATGGAGATTTTACCCAGAATGAAGTGGAAGATGTAATGCACAACATCTTGGGGCATCAAGAATGAGAACTCTGCCTGTGTGAATACTGATGTCCCCAAAAATGCGAGAGTTGGGGTATCGCAGAGGGTATCAGTAAGAAAAGTGTCAGCTGGGCAGCTAGATGAGGTGAACTTCTGTTATCTCTGCTACAGCTCTAGCTGGGTATTGTGGCTGTTCATAAATGAGCTTTACTATTTCCCCTTTCTCAACTGCGGATGGCAATCCTTTTTCTGTTTCTCAGTAGCTCATAGAAAGCCTGTTAGTCAAATCATATATATTTTCAACAGATGCACAAGGTTAGCATTGTGTGACCCCTCTCACCTCTTGAACTATGCTGCAAAACTGCAGATGTGGACCCACAGCCACGTGGGCTTCTGATGTTGTCCGTGCTCGTTGTCAGTGAAGACAGGAGTAGAAAGTAAGAGAAAGGAATGTCCAGAGAACAGTGTCAGCGTGGGATTGAATACAAGAAATGGGCAGGTTAGTAAAACACGTTTGCTGTGGCTTCGGGTAAAAAAAAAAAAAGTTCTCCAGCCTTAATGAAGGTCTATGGGCCAGCAAGTAAAGGGCATGTCACCAGTGTGGACTTAGTTGTATGTTCCACAGAAGACCAACATGAAATCCTAACCCCTGTGACAGAAACTACTGATGTGACCTTTGGCCATGTCAGAAGCATGTCCCCATGTAGGATTCCTCTGGTGGTTTGTTGACAACTTGGAGTAAGGGCAGTACAATCCCTGCAACTGAGAAGTCAGTCTGCATCTTTTTTGGAGAAGCTCTTCTCTTCATTTTTTTTTCTTCCTCCACAATGATGATGTTGCTATGGTTTTTTCAGCTTTGCAGTGGTACCTGGTCAGGCAGAGGGAATGAAGGAGAGCATGAGCTACACCTTGAACTAGGCAAGTTCAGAAGTTTGCAAGTGTGATTGGTATGAATGAATATTTGGAGAGAAAGGGTGGACAAAGAGGGTGCTGATGTGCAGGAGGAGGGTAATGTTCCTGATGAGTCCTATGTAGGAGGTGGGGAAAACGACAAAAGCAACAAAGGGCAGTGTTTAGGAAGTACCATTCACCTGTTTGGGGTGCCATGTGATTTATCTGACTAACCAAGACAGCCAGCGGTGAGTGTGCATAATTAATGGTTTGCCAGTGATTTATGGATCAAGGACTACTTGCTGTAAGCACAGCCTCGTAATTCTAAATAATGAATAAACCAATAATTTATTCGTTTTGGGAGCAGTTCTTCATCAGAAAAAGGGGAGAGAAATCTTCTCATTGGTTATTTGATGCAAATTCTTCACTCAGTTGTGTTTAGTTGCTTACACACTAGCCTGGCAGGGGGAAGAAGAGACCTAGCGTATGTGACAGGGAAAATAATGTTTTGTTGATTGGTCTGAACACTTCAAAATTAATGAAGTCCTTCATCTGCATTAATGTAGCTATGGGTGTTCCCATAACTGTTGGTTCCCTGGCTGGTTTCCAGAATGTGGAGTTGAATCCGAGAAAGAATTAGAAGAAAAATCCTGTCACGTTTCACACAAGGTTTCCTGGTCAAAGCAGGTACAGTCTGGTTGCTGACTACACAACTAGTACCAGCTCACTTCAGCATGCCCCAGAAATGAAGCAAAGCCCGGGGAGGAGAGAAAACCCAAAACATAACAGATGGTACCGTCATTATCCTTCTAATCACTGCCCAATTTGCTACTTGTTGCTTCAGTTGCACCATGGGCTCTGTGAGCTGGTGTGACTAGAAGATAAAGGATTTCATAATGGTAGATAATCAGGAAAAGGGCAGTAGCTGCTGCTTTTATCACTTCTGCAAGTCTGTAAGCTCTGGGAGGGCGGAGGCCGTCAAGCATCACATTTGCCTGTACAGTTCCTGGTACAATGGGACTTTGACCCTGATTGAGATTTCAACATGTGACTAAATATTGGATAATTGATACCAAGGCTTAACATGTGCAAATACAACAGTTTTCCTTCATGTTACTCAAGTAAATCAGGAGAGGGTGATGTGGTGGGAGCAGAGTGGTGCAGTTGATCTGACTGTTGTCCAAACAAGGAAGCTGTGGGTTTTCTTTTTTTATTCTTATGGTTTTTCTTCTTTCCTGTCCTTCTCTGGTAGTGCTGCTGAATGCAGGTGTCCCACTTGTATGATCTTCTCTCTACTTGCGCTTCTCCAGGCAGTATAAATTATGGTCAAGCTGCACCTTTCTTCCCATCACCTGTGTTTTGGGTCGTTGCTGCATGGTGTTTTTACTGTGGCTCATCTGCAAGAGACACTAAAAATATTTCAGGAGTTAGATGGTTTTAGTGGTGACATCATGCCAGCACTGTCACCTAGGTAATGGAACTAATTGCCATAGCAACAAAGCTTTATCATTCAGCAGCCCCAACATTTTTGACAGCTTGGGAGAGCCTAAAGATTTGAAGTAGCACACAAATGAAATGTATCTGATTGGGCTAAGTCATATTAATCGTTCATGAATAGGGATCTTCTGTGCAGGGTAAATCAAATCAGAGTAAATGATATATCTTGGAGGCCCATTTACTTCAAATTAAATGGTATAACGTTAAAAACTTTCTTCCTCTAGGGAAAAAAATAGCAGCATTTGGTTAAAACAAGCAGATAACAGACGTGATTGTTTAAACATCATTGTACAGCCCCTGGGTATTGCTCCTGTTCTAGGCATCGTATTAGACTAACCAAATGACAAAGTACTTCTAAAAGATTTTAGCTGAATGTTAGCTTACTTCAGGGCTAGTAATCTACCTTGCCAAGATGTGATTGTGGCAGGAGCGTTGGAGCTGGTGATGAGTGCCCTGAGCCCTGCCCTGGGGAGCTCCAGCTTCCTTGCCTGTTTCCAGTGGTGCTGGCTCTGCCTCAGCCTTTTTTTGGGAAGGGCATAACTTCAGGCTACACCTGGCTCAGCCAAATCCAGCTGGGATTAGGCAGAAAAATCGCAAAGAGCCAGGGTGCAGTTTTCCCCTTGCTCTGCTCAGGGCAACTTTTGCTGTCGAGTCAGCAGACCCATGTTTCACTCTGTGTGTCCTGCTCTCCATTTGCTTGGGGATAAAAGACAAAAGTACTGCTTCATTTTATTCTCTGGTCCTTTGGCTATTATTCCATTTTGCTCATTCAGCTGTGGGCAGCAGTGATGCTGCTGCGCTTGGTGTGGAGTAGATCGAGTGACTGCAGGACTTTAGGGGCAGAGGTGAAGGATCTGGTTAGCCCTGCTTGATCCAAGAGGTGGGGGAGAAGTTTGGATAAGAGTGGACACGTCCTGAGAGGTAACATCTGGCTACATAGTCAGAAGGTGGGTAAAGACATCTTTGCCAGCACGCTTGGCAGCCTGGTGAGGAGGGCTTTAAACCAAATGCAAGCTGTTACCACCAGCCCTCATGTAATTAAATGAGGAAGCAGATTGGGGTGGCAGGTATGAGGGGCAGGATGATGTCCTTGTTGAACAGGATGATGTCCTCATTGAACAGTCTTGGGAATCCTGCAATTCATAGACCCTGGTCCTTAGGGGGCTACCTGAACTTCCCTGCCTGGAAGGGCGGCACACGGGAAGGCTAGAAGTGCAGGGAGCATCTGGAGCGTGTTTAGTAATTTCTTAATGCAGATACTAAAGTTAGCTATAGTGATGTTCTCCTGGATCTGCTACTCGCTATCAAGGAAGATCTGGTTGCAGATGGGACAAACAATGGCAGCCTTGACTGTGGTGATCGTGAAATCATGGAGATTTCATGAAATCATGCTGACAAGAGCGAGCAGGGCAAGTGTTTGAGTTTAGGAAGCTAGCTGGTAAGATCCTCTGGGAGACAAGCTGTCTCTCGCCAGTCTAGAAACTACAAGAAGGATGATCAGGGAAACTACAGGTAATTGGACTTACTCTGCTTCTAGGAACAAATCCTCTCAGAAGACATTTTGGACATGTGAAAGAGAAAGTGGTTGGAAGTAACCCCATCTGAAGTACTGCATCTGAGTTGGGGAGCCCCAGTACAAGAAAGGCATTAGTGAATTGGAGGGAGTTCAGGGGAGGGGCAGGGTCACTTGCCCTGCAAAGGACAAGATGCTGCGCAGAGAGGTGGTGGTATCTCCATCCTTGAAGGCTCTCAAGCCCTGACTGGACGAAGCCCCAAGCAACCGGGTTTGAATCCAGTGTTGATCCTGCTTTGAGCAAGAGGTTGGGCTAGAGACTTTCCCAGGTCCCTTCTAACTGGCATGATTCTGTGATTTTTTTTTTATTTTTTTTTTTGTGGTTTTACTGGAAGATATTCTTCTTTATTCCTCCCAGTCTTCCTACCTGTATTCAATCTCTGAAGACTGCATCCCCACGGTGTCTTGTGAAGCAACACCAACAGAGATACTGGAGAGTTTATTTTTTACAATAAGGGGGAATGTATTGTATTTAGATGAAATGTAATGAATTGCAGAATATAGTGTTGAAACTTAAAGTCCATTTTCTGCTTGCCTGTAGTGAGGTGTGCATTACCATTTTAATCAAAATGGCTTATATTAGTTCAGGCAGCAACAGTGAACAAAGTCTTAGATAAAGAATAGTGACTCAATGTTACTTTCTGCCTTCAACATAAATATTAGCTGCCCTTCAGTAAATGCAGCTCATCTGCACTTAGAAACGCGGTACCCAGCAGCTAAAATGCCACTTCTTCCAATTATTTACCCACATTATACAGGCTTAGCGTTAACCTCAGCTTTTCAGTCTGGAATTAGACGTAATAATTATTTTTAACATATTGTCTGATGGCTTTCCTTGTGGGGAGTTTAGGTTTGCATTCCCACCTTTAGTATCAGACCCTTTCTAATGGAAGGAGAGACATTGGGCAATTAGGCTGGAGGGTCAAAATAATCCTGGCAATTACTCTTCATTCTAATTGAGACTGTGAAGACATGACTCAGCCCTAAGAATTTCTCTATACATCTTCTATGTTTTTTCTCATCATCACCCTTCCAGGCAAACCCAGAAATAAACACTTTGTGGTTTGTATTCTGTAACCTCAATGGCTATGGGTCTTCAAAGCCAATTTTAAAGGCTCAGAAAAATCACAGCAAAACAGCTGCTTGCTTTTATGAAATATAAATGGTATAGTTGAAAATGCACAGATGGCTTCTTGGTGATACATTTCACAAACATGCTTAGATGTTGTTCAAAATATGAATTTGAATACATCTGTGATGGATTAATAATTTTCTAGTCAGTGACAGCAGCTATTGGTGGGAGAGCAGGTAGTCAGATATCATGGGTTTATTTTTCAAAATGACATGTAGCTCCCTAGTGGTGTGGGTTCTTTTTTTTTTTTTTTGCATTTGGTGCAATTAAAACCACTTCCTAGCTTTTATTTGAAATTCAATCTCAGCCATGCTTTGCTATGGCTTTGAACAATGTGGTAATGTGAGATGGAGGATTAACACTGCTAGAAACAACGTCTAGGTTCATTAGAGCTTGCTTTTTCTGAGGAAAGGATGTGTTTTTGTCTTGCTACGCTGTACTGCTCTCGCGTGAAAGGAATAAAGAGGAAGGGATGCTACCAACTTCACAACATATGCAAAATAATTTTGATTTATGGACATACGAGTGAAAAATACCGAGTATTTTGTAATATGCTTGAACAATGATTTCTTTAAGAAGAAAAGTCCTTCATTTAGCACTGGTAGGCATTTCTTCTGTGATTTAAGCAGTTACTGAAAGGAGGTTGTTTGTTTTGGTCCTGCTACAGGACAAGAATGGTTTGAAAGAAGCAATCGAACGCTTTTTCTTGCATACTGATCATTCCTCATATAGCTATCAATAACTGCCTAATAAAACTAGTCTAAAATAAATCGTGCTTTCTTAATGACTTGGTAAAGATTGGACGACACTTGAGTATGCTTCGCAATACAGTACACATTGCAAAAGCAATCTATACTCTAACCACCCATTACTGTTAGCAATTCATTAAAATGTTAAGTTAATGTATTTGGGTTCCTTTATTGGAAAGTGAAAGTCAGTAACAAAACCAACAAAAGATGCATGTGTCTGATTATACCGTGCTAGAAGTAAATAATAGAGCATTATGCAATTCATGGCACAAGTAATGGATTTTGGATAGCAGCATACATCCAATTGAAAAATGACGGACATGTCAGAATGAAGTATGTTGTAGTCAAAGTACGAGCTTTTAAAATAGATGATGATAAATTCAAGACCTGTGTCTGTAATTTTGAGGCTCAAATAAGACTTATTTGTTCCTTTAAAAAAATATTGACTGGCAATCACAATTTATTTAATTAAAATATGCAGCTTTGGTGAAATGTTCACAGGACTTTGCAGCTTGTGCCTTGTATTTGTGAAGCTTAAAGCAGTTGGAGGCACGTGCTGGAAGTGAGGCAGTACTGACAGGGAAGCATACACATTTAAAATATTTTGTATTAATCAGAAGTGATCAACTTAGCACTGAAGCTTCAGACGTGTTTGGGAGAGATTTCATCTAAAATAACTGGCAGTTCCTAAAATCCAGTGCTTTGAAAAGTTCGGACCTGGCAATCTCAGTGCAGGCATCTGAAATCAATGAAAACTCCCTGTGGAGATGTTGGTCCTCAAATCCAATACAGAAGTCCATATTCACTTAGTAGTGGTTTAGCTGTAGTAAAACCTGGAACCAAAGCCTGCCGTACATTTCTTAGTAAGTTTGCTCGATGAAGAGTGCGTGCTGTTCCTTTGCAGTAATGAGGACGGGATAATTTGCATTTGCGTACCACGAGTGGGTCTGACCATTTGCTCATCGAAGGGCTGCATTTATCGGGCTGGTCCACAGCAGCTTCAGCCAGCATTGGAGAGTTTAAGGCTTTTGCTACTCCTTTATGGGTGGCAATGGATTTTGCTTTACAAAGCATGGTTGTGTGGTGGGTTTTTTTACGACTTGGTCAAACAAGCCTGCTTGGAGCTACCTTTGGAGCTAATTTTGTCTGCTGCCTCACCACTGCCTCTTCCTCTTGCAATCATAGTGAGGAGGAGTAGGGTAAAGAAAGCAGGGTTGGATCTACTGGAACAGAGCTTCATCTGTGTGAGGGAGCGCCTCATCTGCATGTAGATGTGGCACTTAGGGACATGGTTTAGTGGTGGACTTGGCAGTGTTAGGTTTACAGTTGGACTCTGATCTTAAAGGTCTTTTCCAACATAAATGATTCCATCAAGTAGTGACAGGAGGATCAAGAAGTCAAGTAGTCCATCTCCTTGCCAGCCAAGGCCAGTCACACCCCTGTTCCTCAGAGTAGGTCTTCTGACAGAGCCTGGGGACCGCTGACAATTCAGAGATGCCTCATGTTGCTTGGCTTGCCCACAGGAATAGGTATGTGCCACCTTCTACCAGAAAGGTGCTGAAACAGTGCATCCAGCCACGGCTGGCACGTGTAACTGGCACAATAAATGTATATTCTATCTGGTCAAATGTGTCCCATGGCCTGTATCATAGAACTGTAGAATGGTTTGGGTTGGAAGGGACCTTAGGGATCATACAGTTTCACCCCCTGCCATGGGCAGGGACACCTCCCACTAGCCCAGGTTGCTCAAAGCCTCATCCAGCCTGGCCTTGAACCCCTCCAGGGATGGGGCATCCACAGCTTCTCTGGGCAACCTGGGCCACTGCCTCACCACCCTCTCACAGGAAAAAACTTCATCCTAATATCTCCTCTAAATTTCCCCTTTTTTAGCTTAAAACCTTTCTCCCTTGTCCTATCACTACACTCATTGATAACAAGTCCCTCCCCATCTCTCCTGTAGCCCCCTTTAAGAACTGGAAGCTGCTATAAGGTTTCCCCAGAGCCTTCTCCAGGCTGAACAACCCCAGCTCTCTCAGCCTGTCCTCATCTGGGAGGTGCTCCAGCCCTCTGATCATCTTCGTGGCCTCCTGTGGCTTTCTGGGCTGCAAACGCACATTGCTGGGTCATGTTCAGCTTATAATCGCCCACCCTCCCCAAGCCCTTCTCCTCTGGGCTACTTTCAGTCTGTTTACCACCCAGCCTGTATTTGTGCTGGGGATTGCCTTGAGCCATGTGCAGGCCCTTGCACTTGGCCTTGTTCAATTTCATGAGGCTGGCATGGGGACACCTCTCAAGAGGTCCCTCTGGGTGGCATCCATTCCCTCCAGCATGTCAACCGCACCACGCAGCTTGGTGTCACTGGCAAACTTGCTGAGGGTGCGCTTGATCCCACTGCCCATGTTGCCAGCAAAGATGTTAAGCAACACCAGTCCTAGTACCAGCCCGTGAGTGATGCCGCTCGTCACCAGTCTCCACTGGGGCATCAAGCTGTTGACTGCAACTCTCTGAATGTGATCATCTGCTTCATCCTTTGCCAAGTAGATGACAAGCACACACAGCTTGCTTGAGGATGAAAGAAGATATAGAGGACTGCTAAGGCAAGGTGGTTAATGTAGCAGAGGGAAAAATGTGGTATGCTAAAAATTTGATTAAGATCTTGCAAGAGAAGGGGGAAGGAAGGGATGATGGTGTGAGTTGTTGTAGGAAGGAGCTATGAAAGTATGGCAGGATTTGAGTCGGGGAGAGAACTGCAGATGTAGGAGTTTAATGGGCACTGAGGGAAGAAGCAGAGACTGGAGTTTTTTACCTTCTAATGGTAAATTGGAGTTTCTTAATGGACTACTTATCTGAATTTGTTATTAAATATCTTCAGAGATGGAATTCTGATAAATTCCATAGTTAATTAACTATCTTTACTGCTGAAAGCTTTTCCTATTGTCTACCCTTGCTCTAGCTGAAGTTCATTAGCTTTTTTACTGTCTACCTTTGACATGGGTGAGAGCTTTTTTACGGTGTTCTTTTGGATAGATGAAAGCTATTATCACACACCTCATCTTAACATTTTCCCTTAAACCCAACTAGCCCCAATTTTTGCAGAAAATGGAGATCTTTTTGTCATTTGCTATTTCTCCCTGAGTGCTCCGTGTCCGAGGAGCATGCTGGTCAAAACTGGTTGCAATGTTCCCACAGAGGCCTTACTAGCCCTGAGGAGAAGGGAAGGATGGCTTTCCATCCCTTTTTCTTTCTAGGGGTGATGACTGCCTTTTTGACAGGAGCATAGCTCTTCCAGACCTTGTTCATCTTTTATTTCTTCTGAGCCTTGTAACCCTGCTCTGACAGAGTGCTGGCTAGCCTGTGCTACATCCTTTAGCTCTGGAGAGTGTTGCTCCAACCTAAATGTAAAACTTGCATTTGTCTCTTCCCTAGTGTGTTTGCAGACTGGACAATTTAACGTGCATCCTGTATTTGATCATCTGGGTCGTAAAGGAAACGTTGAGAGGGTGCATCTCTGTGGAGGGCTGTATTGTATGGGGTGGTACTCTGTCAGTGTACACTCTCTATTTTTTTGGCACACTTTAGTTTTCATCCTCTAGTTTCATTTAGACTGTTTCTTAGGTTGCTTACCAGGATCTTATAGGAGATAAGGTCAAAAATCTTACCAAAGTCAAGATACAGTTTCTCTACTGCAACTTCTCACTAAATACAAGCCTTTTATCCTGCCAAGGAAAGAAACTAGATGGATTTTACATAATTTGTTTCTAATGAATACTTGTTGGCTGTTTCTGGTCTTCCTTATTTTTCTTTTAGTTGCTTATACTTCTTTGATTGTTCATTTCACTGTTTCTCCAAGAGTTGAAATTGTCTGGTCTATAATATTCTCTTTTCTACCATATGGTAAAGGAACGCTGGTTTTTATCCTTTTGCAGTCCTTTGGGTCTCCACCTATTTTTGAGACTGCTTCAGCCAGTTCTACAGAAGTATTTTAGGAGAAATTTAATTAGGCTCAGCCATTTGGAAAACATCTAGCTTATCTTTATCTAAGTGTTCATGGCACTTCTCTGTGAGATCACTTGTACTTTATATATAGGTGTTTAAATAAGTAAGCACCTTAATTACAGACGACCTTTTTAATAAAGAATGAAATGAAAAAGGCACTGGTGTTGAGATTAGGTTTACCATCTCAGCTTTCTCTGCTTATTGTTGTCGTGTTGGAGCCTACGTTGTGCTAACAACTGCATCGTCCATAAAACAAAGAGGAATAAAGGACCTCGGAAGCTTTTCAGAGTTGCTGAACCCATGGCACTTGAAAACCATATCGATGGAAGTTTGGATCAAATTTTGGTGAGAACATAACAAGCGTAGCTGGGATGTGTTTGCAGATTTTCTATTACTTCCCGTTATCCTGGACAGGAAGGGTGAAAAAGGGGACATGAAGGTGTAGAACAGGAAGATATTTCTGTAGTTCATAGTAAGTTCATATTTAAGCGGCAATTGTGTCCCCAGTGGTACAGGTAACATGAGATTGGCCCCAAACTCCAATGTATCAACTGTAGATGGCTCCAAAGGAGCTAATAGTCTCCCTGGAACAAAAAACCTAATCCTTTTTTACACTGTCTTTTTAAAGGTGCTTCATGTCGTGCTCTAATGTAAGAAAACATTAGCTGCTGTAAAGAATACCAGTAAGCCGGAGTCATGCATGAGAGTATGATAGGAGTGTAAAACAAGACTCCATAAATCCTAAATGTTTTCACAAATGCAAATAGGCAGCCACAAACTCTGTAGTTTCCTGGATGTGCATCATACAACATGGGCTTATTCTGATGCACTTGCATACATAAAAGCTGTTATTTTTCCCTTTATTGGGAGACCAATGTGGATGTTATAAACTTTGATAAAAAGCTTCAATGAGTGTGAACTCCACCATTAACAGAAAGGCCAAAAAATGTAAGAGTTATGTTTCTGAGTTGTGTACAGATGTACCTTTTACTGACAGGGGTAGGGGATCTGGTCATCGAGTCTCCTAGGAAAATCTCCCAGGATTTGTGTAATACCAGGGGAAAACAGCACAAAGGGCAAGTCTTATCTCTGGCATATCTTTATTTTTTTTAAAGCAGTTTTTCAAAGGCTTTTAATAAGACTTGATCAACTTGAATAGCTCCTGTGGTCTTGAAATAGTCTAGAACAGGAGTTTCAACTTCTTAAGAGGCTGCAAGAAAGCTGCAAGCACTGAAGGAAGTGGCAGTGATGCAGCACCTGGGACTTCTTCCTGCATTTGTGTGTTCAGTGAGTGATGTTTTGGGAATTACTATTGTATGCAGTAAGAAAGATGCTTTAAAAACACAGGCGTATGCATGGGAAGCAATCTTGTTCCAGCTGAACTCTTTAATCTCTTGCCCTTTCTGGACACATTGATTTTTAGGAAAGAAATATTCAAAGGCATCTTCTTGCAGCGATGGCTGTTGTCATCCCATCAGGGAGGAGAAAAAAAAGGACAGCCTTCCTCTGGAAGCCTTTGGAATTGGCTGAATTCCAAACCTGGTAGATGCCCTGAGCCTGCTGAGAGGTAGAGCCAATTGCACTGAGGGCAATGATACTTTGGTGGCCACAGACTGCTGTGTCCTTCCTGGTAGCATAGCTCCAGCTCACATCTGTAGGAGTGCAGGCTGCTCGAACCTGGCTCAGTCCTTCACATTTCTAAGGCATGGAAAAGTGTAAGCAGTATTCTAGGCTTCTGTAGAACATCTCCTGTTGTGCCAGGTGGGAAAATATTAGTTAAAGTTATAGCAACTTAATGAAGTGAAGATGGAGATTGATGAATGATAAAGTGATGGTGGAAGGTGGCCCAGAGGAAGCTGGCAAAAGACCATACTGGAAGGGAAACTTAGAAAATGTCTAGTGAAGTACAATTATTGGATTAGGGCATAATCTGATTTAATGTTTTCATTAATGACCTCAATACCAAAAGTAGGGGTGAATTAATGATTCTTTTTTTCTGGTGGCATGAATGTGGGACATACTAGCAATAAAAAAGTGAATTACCGTATTAGATAGAAATAATTAGATGACCTTGAGATCAAGAATGTTATAAATGTGATGGAACATTATAGTACAAAATGCAAGTTATGCACTTTGGGACCACGAACAAGAATTTTGGGCAGTAACTGGTGCTTGAGCTGGGAGCAGAGAAGAAGCCAGGTCGTGTGTTTTAGTCGGCTACAGGGGTAGCTGTGAAAAAACTCATTGGGGTCATAAGTTGTTCTGTTCTGGTTTTAGCGTAGTGATTTTCCACGCTGTGTGTAAGTCTCCAGTATGACCTTATCTGAAATACGATGTGGATGTCTGTGTATAGTCTCTCTAATTTAAGATGGAATGAGTGGGAAGAAAGGCACGATGGTCTTAGCAACCTATCTTATGAAAGAAAAGTGAAAGTACGACTTCCTGAGGAGAGAGAGAAAAAAAAAGGTTGAGGGAGGATATGGCTGTCATCTACTGATTTACCGGAGGAGGAGACTGTAAGGAAGGGGGCAGGATGGGAGAAGAGCTCTTTGAGCAGAAGTGACAGGGTTGGCACAACAGCATGTTCACCTTAGAAAAGAGGCAGGACGTTTATGAGAGATTTTCTGTAGCAAAGATAGCACAATTGCTGTAACAGACTTTTAGGATAGCAGTTGATGTGTTAATGAGGAGTTCATTAAACCTTATTGCTTGGGACAGGTCCCAGCTCCAGTCTGGAAATCTCCATGCCCTGTGGTCCCCTGCTCCAGCTCTCTGCTTGCTTCCTCCCCACCTCTGCCTGTCTTCAGACTTGTTAGATATATTTTATTTACTTTTATTTACATCACTTATTCTACACATGATTTGGCTTGGTTTTTTCTGGGGCAAACTTGCCACAGAAAGGGAACGAAGATTTCTGCACTTCGCTTCAGCCCTGTAGAGTCACATGCAGGAGCTATATTCACCATGTCGCCTACTTTTCTAATAGAAAATAAATTCTCCTTCACACTGAGCCTGGCTTTTCAGTTCATGGACTGGAGGAGGAGGAGAGAGTCGCTGAAGCTTTGAAGCAGAATTTAGAAATAATACTGTTCAATAGCTAGGAACTCTGATGTTTCTGCGTACCATCAGAGAACAGCTCCTTGTATTAACATTCAAATAGGTGCATAAAGTAGTTATTG
>WKFP01014889.1:41051-53769 GCA_011057875.1 Pterocles orientalis | reverse complement strand
CATAATCTGATTTAATGTTTTCATTAATGACCTCAATACCAAAAGTAGGGGTGAATTAATGATTCTTTTTTTCTGGTGGCATGAATGTGGGACATACTAGCAATAAAAAAGTGAATTACCGTATTATATAGAAATAATTAGATGACCTTGAGATCAAGAATGTTATAAATGTGATGGAACATTATAGTACAAAATGCAAGTTATGCACTTTGGGACCACGAACAAGAATTTTGGGCAGTAACTGGTGCTTGAGCTGGGAGCAGAGAAGAAGCCAGGTCGTGTGTTTTAGTCGGCTACAGGGGTAGCTGTGAAAAAGCTCACTGGGGTCATAAGCTGTTCTGTTCTGATTTTAGTGTAGTGATTTTCCACGCTGTGTGTAAGTCTCCAGTATGACCTTATCTGAAATACGATGTGGATGTCTGTGTATAATATCTCTAATTTAAGATGGAATGAGTGAGAAGAAAGGCACAATGGTTTTAGCAACCTATCTTATGAAAGAAAATTGAAAGTACGACTTTCTGAGGAGACAAAAAAAAAGGTTGAGAGAAGATATGACTGTCATCTACTGATTTACCAGAGGAGGAGACTGTAAGGAAGGGGGCAGGATGGGAGAAGAGCTCTTTGAGCAGAAGTGACAGGGTTGGCACAACAGCATGTTAACCTTAGAAAAGAGGCAGGACGTTTATGAGAGATTTTCTGTAGCAAAGATAGCACAATTGCTGTAACAGACTTTTAGGATAGCAGTTGATGTGTTAATGAGGAGTTCATTAAACCTTATTGCTTGGGACAGGTCCCAGCTCCAGTCTGGAAATCTCCATGCCCTGTGGTCCCCTGCTCCAGCTCTCTGCTTGCTTCCTCCCCACCTCTGCCTGTCTTCAGACTTGTGTATTTTATTTACTTTTATTTACATCACTTATTCTACACATGATTTGGCTTGGTTTTTTCTGGGGCAAACTTGCCGCAGAAAGGGAACGAAGATTTCTGCACTTCGCTTCAGCCCTGTAGCGTCACACGCAGGAGCTGTATTCACCATGTCGCCTACTTTTCTAATAGAAAATAAATTCTCCTTCACACTGGGCCTGGCTTTTCAGTTCATGGACTGGAGGAGGAGGAGGAAGAGTTGCTGAAGCTTTGAAGCAGAATTTAGAAATAATACTGTTCAATAGCTAGGAACTCTGATGTTTCTGCGTACCATCAGAGAACAGCTCCTTGTATTAACATTCAAATAGGTGCATAAAGTAGTTATTGTTTTCCTGGCCCTGCGGAGCCTGCTGCCATATGCTCACAGTCAGAAATGGCGTGAGGTATTATTCATAATGGCTTTTATTTATGACAGTTTCTGGGATCCAGGGTTCCAGCTATGATGGCTCAGCAGGTTTCCACAGCTCAGCTGTGACTAGACCTGATTCAGATTCATTCAGACCGTGCCTGCAGTCAGAAGCAGCAGCAAACAGAAAAGATACTGCTAATAAAGAACAGATAGAAAAATATGAAATCAATATAACAATTATAGCTGATACAATCAGAAACGAGGACAGAAATTAGGGGAAGTTCAAAAAAGAACAAGGGAATAAAATCTACTGCGATTAGTATGAAGTGCATAGTGCTTATCACAAGAGTAAGATACTTGGATATTATGCAGGAGGACAAAAGAATGCATAAAAAGTGCAGTTGGGGAGGAAACTGTGTACACTCAAGGTTTAGTGCCTCACAGGGGCAAGAGTGGTTTACAGAAGTATTACCTATGGCATTGCGTTCAGCTCTGGCTTGCACCTTTCCTCCCTCTCTGCTTTTGCTCCCGTGTTTTTCTCCAGTCAATTGCCAGCTCAGTAGTCACAAGGTAGAAGCTACAAGAGATTTTGCTCTTCTCAAACACCATGTCTGCTGCGTGCTGGCTAGGTTACAGAATGCAAAGCACTCTGTGCAGTGCTGTGTTCGAATGGGCGTCAGTCCTGACTGCTTTCACCACCTCTGCGTGTGGCCAAGGAGTATTTCTTGTTTCAGACAGATTCAGTAGGTCTTAGCTAGGTTTCCGGTTATTTTGCCGGAAGAACTGCAGCTGCTCTGTCGCTCTGTGTGATGGCATTCCCATCGGCAGAACAAAGTCTGAGAGATAATGGGAGAAAAATCATAGTAAGGAAATTGCATGTTGCCTCTTGAATATTTTCTTAGCTCTTTTGAAAGATTTTTAAAAAACAACCAACCCAACCTTTGTATTGGTCATGTTTGTTATGGTCTTACCTATGCTCAACTAGTTTAGGTGGTATAGTTGTGTTTAGTTGGATAATTGTTTATCTGAGGGAGTAGAAATCACAGCTCACCAGCAACTTTCTCAGAAGACCTATGAGCTTGCTTGGTTTTATAGGAAATTAGAAGTTAAAGTGGTTGCCCAAAATATGCTGTGGACATCTCAGCCCATGTGCTGTCTCTTCTCTTCCCCAGCACACCTGGTTACTGTCTGCCAGAAGGAAGAATTAATCTCTGCTCTGTACTATCCTGAGGCTTTTTGGGAAAATCACAGGTTATTTCTGGGCTGAACCCCAAATGCCCCTGGTGCGTACTGAGCGCCTGGTTAGTTCCCTAGGTGCCCTTGACTGAGGAGTGAAGGCATGATGTGGGTTTCACTCAGAGCAGCTAAACTCAAGTAGCAATAGTGTTATCTTGGTATTCATGTGGATACAGACCTTCCTTTTCCCACTCCAGCCTAAATGAAAACACTGTGCTCTCCATCACCGTAGGACTTGGATCCAGGGGAAATCATGGACCTAGTGGAAGTAACAGTATCTCCCTTGATACTGTTCTTGTATCCAACTGTATCTGACTACATTGGATATGTACAAACAGGGCTCCAGATGCCCATCTTGGCCAAAGCTTGACTACGTGTTGGGGCAAGACCTGGGTGTGCAGTATCCCTTCCTCATGGTGACTTCCAACGGGGGGAAAAAACCTTATGTACAAATGCAGGGAGGGAGTCACAGTGTGCTCTACAGTTTCAAAGGATCTCACTGCAGGCTAGAGGTGGTTGTTGACAGCCCTTGGCTGTCGGAGCCTGGCCATCAATTTTGTGAGTGTTTGTTCGGGAGAGGGGGTAAACTGGAAGTAGATCTGCACTTCCATTCTCAAGTTGATATTTGAGCAGAAATAAGAAGCAGGTAGATATTAATCCCTTGTTTTCTCACTTGCATGGGTAACGTAGACAGTTGGGTACTGTTTTTCCTGCTGTCACCCTCAAAGCTGCAGGGTAATTAGTAACCAGGATCTGTTTGACTTCTGGTCTTGTGCAGTACTTAAATAATAAGTTGTTTCCTTGGAGCTTGCAACAAGCCCAGAATTTAGCAATTGTTGATGAAAGGTGAAATACTGCATCTTTTCAATGGGCACTTGAATTCAGCTGAGCCCAACCTGCTGTGGCACTTCCCTGCAATCCAGTCATGGTAGCCAAGAATGATTTTTTTTTTTAATCTGAAATGTTTTTATCTGCTGCCACGAAATGTCAACTTTGACAAGTCACGTGTGCCTCATTCCATAAATTCATCACTGAGTTGGTGGGTGACCTGAAGGGATGGAAACAAAGCAGAAGTGTTTAGGGTTGTCTGTAACCTGCATGATCTCTTTACCTGCAGCAAATGTCCTGTTCCCAATATTGACAGCCAAGAGCAGTTGAATGCAAATTGTGTAAGGAATTAAAGAAGAAATCTTCTGTAGGATGCATGCAGATGTTTTGGCTCAACTCTGAGGAAATATCACCACTTTTTTTTCTTCCCGTGGTGCCACAAAGAGGCTTACACCCCCTGATTCCAAGAGCAGAACTAGGTCTTGTGGAGGCTTGCAATTTTATTGCCACAAATTCATATGGTGGGATCTCCTGACAGAGTCAATCTACTAAACAATAAGATTATCAAATGTAGTGTGTGGCTTGATAATAGTTGAAATAAAGGATAGCTTTAGTAGCTCTTTCTTTTGCTGGTAAGATGGAGAAAAAAAGACTAACATGTAAACCTCTGGTAGTTCATAGTTGGTATCCAAATTCACAGAAAAAGTGACAAAGACCCTGGGCTAGATTGTTCCTCACATGAAGGCAGCAGGTGGCATTTCCATATACTCTTCCAAAGACACCATTCCTTGTATTTTGGTGGAGTGAAACAACCGATTCCTCTTCACCTCCCTCCAGATGCCAGCTCATCCAAAAGGGAAGAGACAGAAAAGCACTGTGGGGCCAGCCCACATCCTTTACCTTGGATCCTGATTTTGCTAAGTGCAGAGAAAGGAAAGCTGGGCTCTCCTCCTTTACTCCAGGCAAACCTGGCTGGCAGGGCTCCCTCAGGACCAGAGCACATTATTTTTATCCCACGCTGTGGCCTGCGGTGTAAAAAGTTATACCCTGGGCTCAATCTGCATACTTCAAACACCCGATATCCCCACTGCTTTGCCAGAGAGGATTATACATTTTTCATGAAGTGAGCAAGTATGCTTTCGCAGAAAAAAAAAAAAAAAAGTATTTCCATGGCTACAGATCCTTCTCGAGCAGTGGAATGGGTTATGCAGCTCAGCAGAGAGCTCATAAAATGAGAGGAAGTAATTAGATGAAAGGAGGGCTGGGTGTTTGATGTCAAATTTTTGGTTTTTCACCTGAGACCCTTGGGAACTGTCTCAGGTGGCCAGAGATGCTGTCCAAGTTCGTATTTTGTGTGAAGATTCCACTCTGTTTTTGGTCTGTAGGGTTTTGCAGCTGGGTTGTGCACAGAAGTGGTCCTTGTGCAGGTTTATAATTGCAGTAGTCCATATGCTGTTGTGTTCATATCTCGTGTGTAAGAAATCATACCTCTTATCCAAATGAAAATTTGACTTCCATTGCTAGTATGAGTATGAAACGATAACATTGTAGAGGATCTGAGCGCTAAATACCAAAAAGACATCTATCTCCTTTTGCCATCCTTTTGCAAAGCGAGTACTGTAGTTCAGATCTCCCTGGTTTTAAGGATGAAGAGGATGGTGCAGGGAGTATCTGGCATTTTCTGCCTGTAGGGCGCATCCTCTTGATGCCCAGACTTTCACATCTTCTCTGAGATACGGATCGTTAGAGTGACATAAAATTTCCTTTTCTCTTCCTAAGCTAAAATGGAGATGATTAATATGTGAAGTCTACGAGCTCAATATAAAGGACTATGAGACTGTAAGTGGGGTCTGGTTTTATTTTTTTAAGTTCTCGTTGTTCTTGGTTTATCTTTAATCATTTACATAGCCACACAGACTACAGGAGTGGGAGGAAGAGCCCATAATTTCTGTTCATACTTAAAACCCTGTCAAATATATTTAAATAGTTCTGATCATTTCCCTTAGAATGAAGTGCTTCCCATTTTAAAATCCTGCTATTGCAATGAACCTGGGATGAGTCCTCACTTAATGAGGTGAAGGCATTTCTGAAGGATTGGACACTAGTGTGACACACATTTGTAATATCAGAAATATCTGTCAGGCTAGAAAGAAATTGTGTTAATTGAAGGACAGCTTCAGTAAAGATATAATGAAAGAATCTTTGTAGTGATGTATGTCTGAGCCAAAACATATGGTAAAGGCATTTCACCAACATCTTCGAAGTACTAGTAAGTAAATGTGACAATATTAATTTGGGTGGAAGGACATGATTAGTACCCTTTGACTTTTTTTGTAACAGCTGAATTTAATGTAGCCTATTTATGTCTGTGAAGAGCTTCCAGTCATATTGTAATGATTTCTAAGGGCCAAATTGAAAGAGATTGCACTACGGGTGTCAAGTTGACAAGCTCACATCCTCTCCTTGATGTGAAGTGCTAAGTTCATGAAGATGTCAATGGGTTGCCTTGCCAAGTCTCCCAGCTGGAGAGTAATTCTGCATAATAGTTGTGAGACTTCAGATCCAGTGTTATCAGTTGAAGCATTGCAGGTTTCACAGGGAAAACTGTGGCACAAGCAAGTAATTTTATGATAAGTTTCATTCAACAGCATTATCAGGCTTGATTTCAGATGGAGATGTACAAAATTCATGCTTGCTCTTTCAAGCCAAATAACGTTCCTGATAACATTCAGTGGAAGTTATGCCTGGGTTGGTAAAACATCGTGAACTAAAGGCGTTTCAGGAGAAAGGCATACGTTAGCACATCTGAAAAATATACCAATATACCTCAGTACTAACATTCTCCTGGTTTTCTTACCTTGTTAGTCTTAGCTGTGATCAGCAGGGGTTATCTGGATTGAAGCCTCCTTGATTAAAATGAGTGAAGAACAGTGGACCAAGCGCTAACGTGCTTCAAAAACTGTTGCCACCTGGTCTGAAAGTGCATCCTCTCTTCTCAGTCTGAATAAGACAGAGGCTGAGTCAGGGCACATTGTCAAATCAAGACACATCGCAGAATTCAGTCTTTCCCCCCACTGACAGCCCCTGAAATTAGTGAGAGAGCAGGGAGGTGACAATTGAAAGGGTATGGAGCTGCTGTGATTGCGTTTACTTGTGATGGGATATCTTTAATTTGTATGGTTGCTTTTGAGATGTGTTCTGAAGTTGTTTTGAGAGTGCCTATCTGGATAGGAGCCCTCGCCCTCTTAATAGCACTTCTATATGTCTAATGAATAACGAATCAGTCAATCAATACCGGCTGAAGAGCTGTTTCTCAGTGCTAGCCAGGTTTTGGGTTTTTTTGCTGTCACAGTGGTGGGTTTTTTTACTGAATAAAATTGTTGCCCACGTTTTAATTTGTACTCGCTAAAATACATATTCTTTCGAAGTGTGTACCTTACAATAGACAGCTTGAAAGCTGCCACCACCGCTCACTCAGATGCTGCCTGCTAAGTGGAGGAAATTGTCCAACTTGTCAATGCCAAACTAATAAGGCAATGCCCCTTTTTTTCTATACCTGCAAATGTAGGTACTTAGTCCTGCATGAGCCTCTTGTCTCTCTTTGTCAGCAGCCATAGAATGTTTGAGCTATTCCACGTCACATTCACCATGTCCGGAAAAGAGGATTTGACTACCGCAGTGTAGTTATATCTCATCCCTTATCCAAAAGAACATATGGGTGGCTTTTTCTATGCTAATTAGGCCAACATGAGTCATCCTCAGATCTCCTGGGGTGATGATTGCAAAGGCAGTGCTAGCCTATGGTCCTCTTGCCTCTCAGTGAAAATGAAGGAGAGCCCCGCACCCACCAGTATCCTGGTGCTCCTTGTGAGAACTCATTAAAAATCTTCTATCAAGGTCCCAGTCCTGTCTTTTGGGACTTTGAGGGGGAAACATGGGGATTCTTCTGGTTGGGTGGTGTCCCGTGAGCCACTGAATATTCTTTTAAATTCTTGTATTTTGGCTTCCTGCTTTGCCAGATACATCCAGCAGAAACCAGCTGTGCCACCTAAGTGATCCATGGAAACCATAGTACTTGATTGTACTGGCCACAGTGCCCTTCAGTTGAGCATGTGCATCTGTTTTGCCAGTAATGGGGTTAGCACAAAGGACACAGGCACCAGATGAAAGGAGTAAGCTTATATTCACTTATGTTTAAAGTGATAAAATAATGAGGAAAATAATAGTGAAAACAACTTAAAGCAAGATAAGCTAAAGCAGCAAAATAAGCAAACTACTATAGCAAGCATAAAGTAAGGTAATGCACCTAATCATTACTACATGGAGATAGTGATTAAGAAAGATGCATTACCAATTGCCCTAATAATATGTTACCATCATTCAGATGTGTAGTTGCTGGGGAGCCCGGTTGCAGCGAGGATTTGGAGAACTATTCCTGGCAATCTGGAAATCTCTATACAGTGTTTCCACTGTATAAATGAGGCTGTCAAATTTCCTTGCAAATGGGCCCTGCTTTTATACAGTTAAATAAACAACTTTATCTCTTAAACTGTGGAAAAAAAAAAAAACTGGTGTGGTTTTCTCCTTGTTAACTCCTGTCTCAAGCCTGGCCAGGGCAGGAGAGGGGAGATAAAAAGAACAAAAGAATTTACTAATCTTCATCATGTATCTCTCAACAGAGCTTGTCATGACTTGCCACATTCCTTTGCCATCTGTGGCAATAGGGCATGCTTAATTTTGGCTCTTGTTACACAATTGCTGTCTTTCTGCTGATGAACCTTACATGGCAAGTGTTACAGCAAAGCTCTATAGGCATTACAACAAAACTTTTTATAAATTGGCATATATAAAGGTAATACAGTACATATGTGATCAATATTATACATATTGGATATATAGTTAGGTTGTAAGGTCCATCTAGAGGTCGGCTTTGGTTCAGGGCCTCCCTGCTCAGGCCCTAGTATTTTTGCAATGTCTCTTGGAGGTGAAGAAGTGCTAGTTCCACCTTGAGGGTTTAAACGGTGACGCTCAGGGCTTCAGTGCCTAAAGAATTGGTGTCCCCAGTCTTCCACGTGGCAGTGCTCCTTTTGTATTGGAAAAGCGACCGGTCAGTAAGTTCTTTATGCTGAAATTGTGAGTTAACTAAGAATAATGAAACACTTGAGCAGACTGGGCCAATGACTTTGGTTGCCTTGTAGCTCTGAGATGACCAGGAAATTTAAATGTAAAGCTTTATTCTTGTACTTTAACCAACACACCATTGAGCCACTCCTGTATATAGCAGGGGACTTGTTCTGGTTAAGGCCTTTGTGTGCTTCTGTAGTAGGAATATCTACTCTTAACCTCAGTAATGTCCCATGGGACTTCCTTTCATAAGCTTTTCCCCTCACTCTGGTCCAGTCTGCCTTCTGTGCAGCTTCTGGACTTCTGCTGGAGCGTTCAAAATGGGTATTTTATATGACCTTTGACACAACTCCAGTAACACGTCGAAGATTCTTGTCTAATTTGCTGAAGAGGTGTTAAAAGCAAGAATAAGTGTGAAGCAATTAAGCAAAATGCACAATTACTTGTCCTCGCACAGACCTCAAATTAAAATACAGAACATTATTTCGCTTGAATGGGTTTCTTTCTGTTTATTTGTTAAACACTCCATGAAAATAAATTTGCTAAGCTGTGCTTGGAGTTGGTGAGTTATGAAAACAGAAGTTTCATTGCTGTCCTGGTCCCAGAAGACAGTATCTTTATTACCTTTTCAGTTCAGATTCTGGGCATAATATTATGTTTGAAACCGTAGATCAAGCAGCAAGGCAATAGGTTTTATGTAAAGCACGCTACTTTTAAAAGATGTAGGAAGCTGAACTGCTTTTCTTCATCTGGATATGAAAGCCCATTAGAAAAATTGGAATGATTCCCTTTCTGTGCATTAAACCCCTGCTGCACCTTGTTATGATACTTCATGCTAGAAGACTCACATTTATGTTACCTATAAGTTTCCTAAACCACCTGCATGGAAGTTGGTATGCTAACCAACATCTACACAGTCTCAATCTTTATGGGCTTGTTATAAGCAGCACCCAGGGCGGTGGGCAAAGCCTATTAGATACCACGTAAGCAAGAATGATGAATGCTCTCCTCTCCGAAATCCCCCTGCAACCCCACCACTGAGCCGTTTGAGAGAGCACCAGATGAATACATGCCTGCTAAATCCATCTGCACCTTAGGAGGCATTGGCTTCCTAGTGGAAACTTTTTAACATGAGTAAAGGCTAATCCATAATTTACATACCTGGGAAAATCGATCAATAAACATGCCTGTGACAATGGGATTTTTTGACAAGAAGCAATGCAGAATCTTATTTACCTTCTCTGCACAGCAAGCAAATACACGCCTGGGAAACTTACTTTTGATATAGACGTGTAACTTAAATAATGCTCAAATGAATGGTGCAGGCATTGGCTACAGAGGATAAAAAGGAAAGCTGGATTAGCTAAAAATAGTTGTATTAAAACTCAGTGTATTTTCTTCCTCGAGGAGGAAAAAAGAAAAATCCAGCTCTAATCTTGGACTAGAAGACTACAGGTAGAAAAGTTCAGGTCTTGCCCTTCTCATTTTTGAAAGACACTTTTCTAGTTCAAACAGGCTTTGGTTTAGCTTCAGGGGAAATATCAAGGATTATAATTGGAAGACTTTTCTAGGTTTTCCTAGCTGGATTTCAGAAATACGGTATGTACTTAACAAAACCACACACACACAAAAGAGCAGAGCAACTTTGAAATAAACCTTTCATTCCTCCTGCTGCCATGCAGTCTATACTGTCACCGTGCATTTTCCCTGAGGAGGAGGAGTATGGAATGAGGGATGAAAGGTATCAAGGGAAAAAAAGAAGTGCAAGATCAAAAAAAAAAAAGTAAGGCATCTGGCAAGTGGTAGATTTTATCCCAGCTCCTGAATTTTCCTCTAAAAGGGATACAAGTGGAAAGGTTTGACTGTATGTTCAGTGACTAATTGCAAAGCGGTTGATTGGAAATGTCTGTGGAGATCATGGGAGGATGGACACCAGGAACCGCTCATTTTAACCATCTGCCTGTGCTGTGCTCTGACCCTCTCCCCACTGAAAGTCATGGGAAACGAAATGCTGCCCTCCCTGAACTCAGGGGAGCAGTGTGGCTGTCTTCAGGGGTGCTGGTGGTAGGATTTCACCTTGGATAATACGGTTTTGACATCAATGACTGCACAAACGTTTGTGCCTAAGTTTCCAGTTTGAGATGGGGGGCTGCTGACTTGCTCTGCCTTTTTCTTAAGCAAATAGTGTCTTTTCTTGCTCTTTCTTTTTCTTGGTGTGTACTTGGTGTTGCCCATGTTCTGATTAAACAGAGTCTTCTGGGTACAGGCACATTAAATATTGAGAAGTATTTCAACAGTTATGTAGTTAAGGTATATCAAAATAATAAAGAACACACTTTCCTTGTATAACTCCCTAAGCCAGAAGCTTTTGTTTTGAAAGCAAATGAAGCATTTTAAACAAATGTTGTACCTTGCAGTAAATTAGCTGCTTTGCAATTACTCCCAACTTAGAGCAAGAAGTGTTGGTGTTTTTATATTTTAAGAGAGCTAACCAATGAGAGTCATGCTATTTTTTTTCTAAATTATTTCTGGATTGCAACATAATTGAAGGCACGCAAGTCATTTAAGTCTTTTAATAGTGCCTGAAAAGGTTGATAACTGCTGCAAACCGTAGCCACTTTTTCACGCTTTACTAGTCACTAGGAAAATTTTTTTTCTTGAATATATTTTTGTCGTGTCTACTGTTCGTAGTTAGAAAAGACATGCCTACGTATGTCTTTCCAGTCTTGCATGATCTAATGCTTACAGTGTTTCCAAGTCCTCGGTGACGAGGGGAGTGATGGGCCAGTCCTTTCAGCCAAGGTAACTGTGAAGGATACAGCAGCCAGCACCCTCTGGTGTTTCACAGCCAGTCGTTTCTGTGAAATCTTCCAGCTCATGCGGTATTCCTTCTGCTGCAAAGTCACTTTGCCTTTTAACATTTTAATGATGAAAGCCTTAATTTTGATGCTGAAGCCTGGATTGCCTAACAGTTTGACTCCACTTTGGTGTTCTTCTGTGGGACCATTTAGTGTCAAAGGCTTGTGTAATGCTGGGATCTCATAGTTCAGCAGAGTTCTGGCGATGACATCCAGAATCAAGCTTTTCCCTGCTCTACCACTGATTCATTATTTGCTTAAGACACAGAGTGTCTTGTTGACAAGGCTCATGTTTGTTTTATTCTGAAAGCACTGGTCCCCACGATGACTTTACAGGGTATCTCAGCTTGCCATTGTTAACCAGAGGAGAAGAAAGAAAAAGGCCAGTTTCTATCCAACTTGCTGGGAAGAGCTGGAAAATGTAACTTAGGAAAATGTGATGATTATTTTTTTTAAGCTGATTTAAAAATATCAAAATAACTGTTTCTAGGGCCAAAACGAATACTGGATCTAAATGTGACTACTGCATGCTGTCAAAATTTGGATTCTGATTTATGCTCAGATCTTTCTGTACTGACTAAATCCAAAGTGGTGTTTGGTTTTATAGAATAGAATCATAGCATGGTTTGGGTTGGAAGGGACCTTAAAGATCGTCTAGTTCCAGCTCCCCTGTTATCTGTAGTTAACAATGCTGATGTTCCTCAGAGGAAACTTATTTCTAGACACTATCTTCATTCTGTTTTTTCTTTCTTCTGAGATTTGAAAAATTCCATAGTTTCATCCAAGATCTCGGAGAAGGATCTCAAGATCTGCCTGTGCTACCAGTTTCCCAGTGAGAACTACAAAAACTCAGTGCGTTTTTTCTCCCGATTAGAACACACAATGGTCACCTGCATGGTGGGGCTCTGGTTTGGGGGGGAAAACCAGTAAAAACAATGGAAGGGCACTTTGTAATATGATTATACTGGAAATCATTATGGGGCTGTGACTCACCACTGGCCACCATACCATAGATACCTTCCAGGAGCAAGTAGTGAATGAGTGGAACAGTTCTTCTTTTCTTCTGGGTTTTCTGGACTGCAATTTTTGTCTTGTAACCTTGTACTAAACTTTTAGTAAAGCCTATAGTTAAATTTGAGACTTGCTTGCTCTTTATGTTCATCACCATCATATCAGAAATGCCTGACGAGTGGAGAATGATGGACAGGTACCCTCTAATGAATTCATGTGCGATGTAACCGTTGGGTTGTGTTTGTCTCCTGCTGTCTGCAACACAAGAAATAGTCCCTGCAGCTGGCTGTGTGTTTTAAGAGAACTCATAGATGGGTGTGGTGTTGTGTGTGTTTTGTGTTTTTTTTTTTTTTTTTTTTTTTTTTTTTTTTTTTTTTTTTTTTTTTTTTTT
>WKFP01014889.1:13157-30473 GCA_011057875.1 Pterocles orientalis | reverse complement strand
AAACGAATACTGGATCTAAATGTGACTACTGCATGCTGTCAAAATTTGGATTCTGATTTATGCTCAGATCTTTCTGTACTGACTAAATCCAAAGTGGTGTTTGGTTTTATAGAATAGAATCATAGCATGGTTTGGGTTGGAAGGGACCTTAAAGATCGTCTAGTTCCAGCTCCCCTGTTATCTGTAGTTAACAATGCTGATGTTCCTCAGAGGAAACTTATTTCTAGACACTATCTTCATTCTGTTTTTTCTTTCTTCTGAGATTTGAAAAATTCCATAGTTTCATCCAAGATCTCGGAGAAGGATCTCAAGGTCTGCCTGTGCTACCAGTTTCCCAGTGAGAACTACAAAAACTCAGCGCGTTTGTTCTCCCGATTAGAACACACAATGGTCACCTGCATGGTGGGGCTCTGGTTTGGGGGGGAAAACCAGTAAAAACAATGGAAGGGCACTTTGTAATATGATTATACTGGAAATCATTATGGGGCTGTGACTCACCACTGGCCACCATACCATAGATACCTTCCAGGAGCAAGTAGTGAATGAGTGGAACAGTTCTTTTCTTCTGGGTTTTCTGGACTGAAATTTTTGTCTTGTAACCTTGTAGTAAACTTTTAGTAAAGCCTATAGTTAAATTTGAGACTTGCTTGCTCTTTATGTTCATCACCATCATATCAGAAATGCCTGATGAGTGGAGAATGATGGACAGGTACCCTCTAATGAATTCATGTGCGATGTAACCGTTGGGTTGTGTTTGTCTCGTGCTGTCTGCAACACAAGAAATAGTCCCTGCAGCTGGCTGTGTGTTTTAAGAGAACTCATAGATGGGTTTTTTTGGTTTTTTTTTTTTTGCAAAGCCCCAGAGAGCAGGCACATAGCGATCCTGGCAGTTCCTAGGCTTTAAGACACAGAGGAAGGATGCCTCTTATTTTGTGAAGCCCTGCAAAACTAAGAATTGAAGCTGAGCTGCTAGGCTCATTTACAGTCGGAGGTAGTTCTGGGTATGTGCCCGCATAATGTGTTGTTAGCTAAGGCCTTCAATATTTACAGGATTGCGCAGGAGCTGGTGAGGGTTCAGGCCATCCTCAACATTACCATAAAAATTATCATATCGTATGAAAAAGTTAGGTGGGATCTGACATATTGTTTGTAGTTGTTGTCATTGATTATGCTGCAGAGCCTGATTATCATTGGCATTCCACCCCTCCATCCCCCAGGTAAATGCAGACTGTCTGTAGGGCTGTGCAGAGAGATCTCTGCTGGCCTTCCGAGTTCAGATCATGATTATAGATACCTCTGAGTCTCCGAGTTATTCCTCATCTTTGCATGAGGAGGTAGGGAAGCTCGGAGACAGGGAGTACATTTGATAGAATTAAGGGGAACAAAAGGGCAGCTTTGATATCATGGCTTTTGACAAGGAGAGGAACTAAAGAGAATTACGGTGACCTGAAGCTGGCACACAGTCTGCTTTAACTCAGGCTTTGTTTGTCAGCCTGGGAGAAGAAAAAAAAAATAAAAATCAATATTCTATTCTAGATGGCAAATATTATATGGTTTTGTCTTATCCATTATTTCCGAGGCATGAAATCAGCATCTAATAATGTGACCTTTGTCTGGAAATCAGACATTTAGGAGGAAAATTCACCTCTTGTGAAGTAAAAGGGGAAAACGTAATCTTCCTTCTACTTTCCTATTGCTGCACTCTCCTCCCTTCCAGGATCTGAAAGATTCCACTCCTGTACACATCACTTTTACTGCTTCACTTAATTTGCCTGGTGACTGTAATCTTGTCTGGCTTTTTCCATAATAATTCTGTCGGAGAGGATGCCTCTGCCCCCTCCCAGGACTTTGCTGGGGAAAGAAGGCGGGAGGAACAGCAAAGGTTGAGCTGACTACGGGACTGATGTGATCTTGCAGTTGACGGTGGGAGGCTTTTTCCCTCCTTTGCAATAACATTTGCTGCTGTTGGAACTGTCAGTAAAGTGTGGAAAAGCAATTAATATTTTTTGCCTCTGTCTTTCACAAAATCCTTACTTTTCTGCAAGCAAAGCTCTTGAAAGAAATCATAGTTAACCTTGAGGAATGATAAGAGAGAAAAGAGCTGTAAGAACTTTGTGTGTGTCCTTTGCTCATTAGCAGTGACAGATTGCGGAGGAAGGATATCCCACAGCACAAGTTTTGTAAATACAATTGCAATAAAATCTAATTTCAGGACAAATAAAAATCAGAAAAGGAAGCTAATTGGACATTTGTTTCAAAAGCTACTTTTATCTTCCACTTTGTCTTAACTAGTTCAGCCGAAAATTTTGGCAGCCTGACATTGTAACACGGGGAAAAATTATTACACTTTGCGTCAATTGGGTGGAATGTTTGTCAGCTAAGTATACCTGCTCCTTTTTTTTTGTAGATTTTGCTTAGGAAGATGGAAATCTGCCCTGTGATCTCCTCACCAAAGTCCCATTATGAGTTCATTTATTCTGTTATGTGCATCACTGACGCATCCCAAGCCAAGAGGGAAGCAGCAGGAAGCTGTGACCTCTGCTCTGAGCAGTCAGACCAAATCAGACGGTTTGATTTTCACAAGGTGATGAGCTGCTTTGGCTCCCATTGAAGTCCCGAGTTGCCTTTCTCGAGGACACGAGGTATCCGAGCAGGCAGGAGGCTGCTACCTTCAGCACACCCCGTTGTTGTGTGTCCTGGGAATGGACGTTTCTCCATGTACCTGCTGGTCTTGGGTCTCCACTTGGAGCTGGTATGGAGTTTGGGTGATCCTGATGTCTCCTAGAGAAAAAAAATCACTCCGTATGTGCAATACAAGACAGGTACATAGAAATTACTGGAGACTATAACATGCACACAACAAAAATAGTCTCTAGCCTAGAGACTGTGCAATAGGAAGACTTCTATTTGCAGTCTGACCTTGTGTGTGGTACTCTCACCATCAGCCCAGTGCCTCTCCCACTCCACTCTTCAGAAGTGTGAGTTGCCCAGCTACACCCTCTCACAGTCCATAGGAGTTATGTATCTAAATACCTCCAAGGTGAAAAGCTTTCAGAAAGTTACTGAGATATTTGGTGGGGTTTGGTTTTAATTTGACTCTGCAGTGGAACTGCCAAGGGCAAAACTCACGCTCGTATAACCAGAATTAGGACTTTGTCCTTGTTCTTTGAGACATCAATCTCTACTACATTAACTCTACTTTAAACTTAAAAGAAATATTTTTCAACGTACATAATTTAAGATCATAAAGGGCAGTGCCTGGAAAGCCAAGTCGTGCTTGTGATCCCATTTTCCAAAGCATTAAGTAGGTATCTATTGAAAATCAACCCTCTCTGGGTTGTGTAGGTGCTCGGTAAGACTCTCTGAACTGCTCTCATTACAGATGATGCACAACGCCTGAGTCATTTGCAAGGGTGTTAATGTTTCTATGTAAATTTCTTTGAAATGAGAGCGTGTCTTAAAAATATCTCAAGTGTTTGGGACAGTTCATAAGCGGCCAATGTCTTTGAGATGGAAATATTTCCTTTCTGAGTGAAAGGCCAGCTGTGCCTACAAAGTCTGAGCGTGGGATGGATAATGGTACTTAAAAGCTTCAGCAGAGCATTAATAAAAGGAAAGGATTTTCTGTGGCTTCCTAGGTTTTGTACAGTGTCTGCAGCCACGTCCAGCCTGTGCAAACACTGGCCCTAGCAATGAATCTTCAATCATGCCAGTCGAGAATGAATGGGGCCACAAGGTTCAGGGGAGTTGTGGATGTTATATTCTATTCCCAGCCCCTCCTCGAACATCAGCTTTCCTCCTCTCGCCCAATTCCACCTACTCCTATAGGCAGAAGTGGGAACATGCAAGTCTGCAGCTTTCATTGTTGCTGATTAAGACTGAAGTGTTCATCTGCATGCCTCTTGGTGAGATGATGTTCAGTGGCCTCGTGCCATGATGTCAGGCTCAGTAGGTGACCTAAGGAGTTCCTGCGCCTTTGTCACTGCCCAGCACATCCGACGACCACGTTTCTGTCCATGGCTATGTCTGCAGCAGCTCATGCTTAATGATTCTGGCAAGAGGAGAGCTCTCCGATTTCCCAGTGGGCTGCTCCTGAATAAGTATTAATCAATGTAATTTATGGAAGGAAAACTAAGCGCTGAACATTTACAGTCCCCACTGCATCCCAAGGGAACAGAAAGGTTTCAGAGCGCTTCTCTTAATGTCCCTTGGATGTGGTCTGTCTCTATGCTCAATGGAAAGCTCATAGGACCATATTGAGCTTAATTTCTTGAAAAGTAAAGTTCAATGAGATCCTGGGATGGAAATTTGGAGTCTCTGTAAGTCTTGGGCTGGATAGTCTCATCTCTTCATGGACGTAGGAAAGATGAGAATCCTAGAGGTAGGTAGGCTTTTTCGGTTGTGAGGTTCCATCTGGACTTGCTGGACCATGTCTTTGAAACAGACTTCAGACAGTCTGTAGGAGCTGAGGTTTACAAAGAGCTTTTCAAGCTGGTGATCATCTTCTACAGTAATTTTCATTATTTTTTTTTTTACCCCAATAAATATTAATGTTTAGCTGAGCTGACAGCTTTAATTAAAATAGTTTTCTCAAGTACACTTATTTAAACAAACTAAGGGACTAATGTAACATTTTTCTAAAACAAGAATTCTTACGTTTTTCAGCAAAGAAAAAAAGGATAATCATCTAAAAGCAGGAAAAGCTTTCTGAAAACCCAGTTGCATGCCTGTTGCTGAGGAATTCCTTAAAAATTTGTAGGGAATAATGATATGACAAGATGGAGGAAAAGCATCTTGCTTTTTTAATCTGGCTCTAACCATGACTAATGTTCCTCAGTCTGCAGAACTTGTGAATTTTGAAGAAGAGAGCAGCTCTCCACGACAGTTTAATTTTTGTGTTTTCCTGTTGAGTTACTACCACTTTAACTATTCTTTGCTTGCCTGCTGTTTTTTTTTTTTATGCCATTTGACTACAAACCTGCATCCCGGTGAAGCTCGCTCCGTGCTACCCCTCCATGATCTGTGGGGATGGGTGTGTTGGGTGACCTGGCTCCCTTGGGCCACCTCTCAGCAGTGGGGCTTGGTGGGGCTCCTGTCCATCCTCCCTGAGCCACCCAGGTCAGCCAGGGCAGGAGAATGCTGCCCTGTGCCACTGGTATATACTGTATAATACCTGCTGTAATTGAATTATGGATCTCTTGCTTGCTGTACTCCTTGCTGTAAAATCTGTGAACATCCTGGTATCACACATAAGTATTGAAAGAAGGTTGTTTTGCTCAGTATTCCCTAGTGTTTATGGTTACATGTAGGGCTTTGATAGGTATAGCTCAAAAGAAGCTCCTGACTTCATTGAATTTTCCTTGTCTAAGAAAGCTGAGGATGTCTCTGTATGAGCTGTGCAGAGTAGACATGAGTTGCGGGAGTATTTTCTTCTGCTTCCACATTGTGTAAATTTAAACCTGAGACCTTCTATACACAAGGTGAGAACTTGCCTTATTTGTCACTGCACAACCCAGTTCTGTCTTTTTCACCACTAATGGGATTTGGTGACTGAGTGACCTTGTTAATACAGCAATATGTTGCCTGCCGTATCGTTAGTAATGATGCTCCAAATAATAAAAGAAGGGGAAAATGCCAGCCGAAAAAATAGTGGGGAAAAAAAAATTATGCTAGTTTCTTTCTATTCTTTTCCAGGAAAAGAAAAAAGCTTCCATTATCTTTAAAAAATTATATTACTTCTACTTAATGTGATGAAATAGTTAAAGCACTGCTATTCTCCAGTGCAATTTGGCAAAACTCTTTAAAGATCATCTTGGGGTAAAAAGGGACATAAATATGGAGTGGATCCTTTCCACATAGCAAAGCCCATCATTAGGCTGGGAGGATATTAGGACACCAGTTACCAAGAGAAAAATTTCTGTGAATGGACTTTATGATAAAATCATGTTTTTCAGATATGTTCTCTCCTAATGGTAGGTAGGTCATAATCTTTTGCTATCTTAATGATAAATATTGTTCTTACTGAAGTAACACTAAGTCTGTTTTGTGTAGGTAGAGCTGATGTGCATAGTACATAGTTAGGAGTGACCTGATGAGTTCGTGAACTGAATAAATAAGGAAAGGGAGATAGGTATAGGGAAATGAAGTCACAGCCAAGTCTCCTGAGTCCTTGTCTAGTGCTACACTTACCAGACCACACTACCTTTTGATTTATGACTAAAATATCCAAGAAAGTTTATATTGTTGCCTGTCAGAAGGATGTATGGAATGAGGTTGGAATCACATTCATCACAGCTCTGTGCCTGGAGCAGCAAAGGAGGAACTGAGGATGTGCAGATCCAGGTAGGATCGTATAGGTAGAACTGCAAAGAGACCTCAAAATTCCCCTCTTGATCAATCCCTCGCAACAAGCTGAGAGCCATGTTCAGAAAGCCAACGGATGGGTTAGAAGGCAGACTTTTCGGGAAAGGAGGCAAGAGGGTTTGAGATTCGTTCCCGGTGGGGGAATGCCGACGTCAATGAGCAAGTCTCCCTTGCTCAATGAAACATCGTGGTGATTCACTCAAGCTTAGCTTTCGAGCTGACCCCGTGGCATGATGCAATGTCATGCCGAGGTGCTAGCTCTGATCAAAAAGCAGGGGACCTGCACTGACAGCTGGCAAAGTGCTGAGAAAGATGCGGTTAGCCCAAGAGTCTGCACTGTGCTGCCTCCAGCACTGTGGACGTGTCCCCAGAAAATCACTTCATCACCCATGAAGCAGTACTTTGTTGGATTTGAAATCCTGTGCAGTGCCAGAGCCTTTTTTTTTTTTTTTTTTTTTTTTTGCTCATGGAGGTGTTATGTATTTTATGAGACAAGGTGATGTACTGCAGATTTATGAAGTTCTGAGCATTTTCAAAAGTGAGAGACTTTGAACATTTGATCCTAGCTAAATTCCTGCCTGGTGTGAAAATATCCTGCCTGGTTTGTTCACCTTGAATTTTCTACTGGATACAGTACTTAGATATAATTAGCGGCAATTCAAGGGAGGAAGAAACACACATACTGTTTATTACTGGAGCATCTTTTATATATGCTTGCAATTTTTACTTAGGAATTCATAACGAACTATAACCAACTGATCAGTATCCACAGAGCTCCTAGAAAACCAGCAAAAATAATAACTGAACAAGGAACTGTCAGCCAGCTTTTGGTGCGTCCTTATTAGATGATGGATTCATTGTCTGGAAGAACAATAAAGAAGCACTGGAGCACGTTGCCTAGAGAGACTGTCGAGTGTCCATTCATGGAAATGTTCAAAACCTGGCAGCCCTGGGCTTTAGCTGGCCTTGGTCTGAGCAGGAGCTTGGAGTAGGTGAGTTCCAGAGGTGAAGATTTCTCAACCATTAACTGGGATGCTGAGTATTTTTCAGGAATTCATCCTCTATGGAAAATTGTGGACTTGCATTAGGAAAAGAAAAATAACTTGATATATAGACTGCTTCCAAGGGCGATCCTCAGTCCAAGGAAATGTGTTTAGATTTAGGCATGCAAGTTGTGTAGCCCATAAAGCAGGCTTGCCACTTAGTCTTTAAGTAAATGAGGCACTCTTATGCTTGGATCTAAAATCCTTAATTACTTTGTTGAAACCCAAGAAAGAAAATAAAGGCTCCTTAATAGAAAACATGTGATATTTCCCCAAGTTAAATATGGATATTAAGCATTTCTTGGATATATATTTAAGTCTCAAATTTATGCAGAAGTTACTATAACATTACTAGTCTTTTGGATTTTTACTGAAAAGAAAAATGAAGAATAAACATCTACTTGGCCTTTAACTTTCGGTTTTCATTGGCTTGAACTCCTGGGTTCCCGCGGAGAGGATTTAAGAATCAGTCTCTACAGGCTAAGGTGTAACTAAAATTTGAACTATATGGGGTTTTGCTGGGGGGTGGGTTATAATTTCTTTTTCTTTCTTTTTTAAAGTCATGATAAATAGCTTAGTTTGACAGCCATCATTTGGGCCAAAGATTGGTGTCAAATGGGGTTGTTTAAGGCACAGGGCCCACCAAGTGTGCCCCTGTCTTAGCAGACAGCTCTAATCCTTTGCGGTCTACTGACTTTCCCTTTATGAGTTCTTTTGATTGGTAACAGAGAAATAAATCTTTGAAGAACTTACATAAATGCAAAGAAGAGACCCCATTAAGATTCAAGCAGTGAAGTACCTACTGGCGTACCTTTTCAGTCCTTCTACTACTTAAATTCATTTTGCCAGACAAAGAGTTGAGATTGGCATTCAGTTATAGGTCTTGTTTTCTTATGCATCGGCAGCTGCACCCTCTATATATTTTAACTTTTAATGCGAGCGCAGTATGTGAACTGTTCTGAGGCAGCTTGCTCGGGAGCAGTTTTGCAGATGCAGAGTGGAATAAAGAATGCAGTCTATGGGGCACTTTGTCCTCCCTGACCTTTTTTAATTGTACGGATGAATAGAAAGATTATTTTATTTTTAGTACATTTTAGGTCTCATATTGAGTATAGGAATAGTTAGCAGTAGATTAATAGCTGTCTTGCTAATGATGAAACAGGAGTGAGCTCTCGTTTGGGGCAGAGGTGGCAGCTCTGGGCAAGACTTCTTCTAAAGCGAGAAAACAAACTGGGAGCACGTGCATCTGCTACCAACCTGCCAGGAGTGTATCAGCCTTATAAACAGGGGCTGCCTCCTTTTCCTTTGCTTTTCTGTTAAGTCACCAGTAGATCCTGGGGGAAAAGTAACTCAACAAAGGGGAAAATACAACTGAAGGCCCTCAAAGTTGTTCTGAGTATTTTTGGAGACAAACGCTTCTCCATAGTCTGTACTATGCAGCTCAGCCCCTGTAGATTTGCTTGCTGGTAGCAAGAATTTTTTCAACTTGGCTTGTTGGTTTAAACGTAACCTCGTGCAGAGGATGATAAAGATTTGACCCCAATACATTTGGAGACCTCTTGGCTTTGTGGTGCTCTAGTTACCGATTTAGAATTCCTCCTCTTACATGTGCCTATTATGGGATGAGATCACATAGTAAAGAGCAAAAGTGAGAATTTTTGATGGATTTCGCAAAAAAAACTCTGGACCATTTCCATTGTGTATACATTAGCGTAACCGTTACAAAAGCAGTATGTCGTGGTGTGCCTGTGACCGTGCTCTGTTCAAAAGGCTGTGTCGCAAGAAATGCTACACAGTTAAGAGACAAGTATAATTTCCCAACAGATAACCTGCTCACCCCATGGGGTTGTGGCTGTAAAACCTGCAGAAACCGTGTATTTGCTTTGCAGAAAGACAAGTTCTGTTTATTCAAGATAATTTACTCGGTGCCTGTTCTCTAATAGACAAGGTTAGATACAATTGCTATAGAAACAGCCGTGGTTTTTTGTGCTGTACAATTCATTGTGCCCTGTCTTTGATGCTGAACAGGTTGTCACCTGCTTGTAGGGTGGGTGAAATACGAATGGCAGGCCTTATTTTTATCTACTGACACCATAGGTAGCATGAGACAATATTCAAATGCAGCCCCTGTGGCAAGATTGTCATGTTCCAAACCTAACCTCATTTAAAAAAAAAAATTTCAGAGATAAAATTGAGAAAGGGATGGAAGTCCAGGCATGGACCAGGGAGAAGTTGTAAGGATAAATACTTGAGTAACTGGATAAACAATAATTGGGTAAGAATTTTTAATTTATTTTGGCAAAAACCAATGATGAGGTCATAGATCTTGTGCATTCAGTGATTCATAAATCAAAACTCGAGAGAGGAAAGTCCTGGCTTAACCAACCCATAGAACTCCATGATGCCGAAAGAGAGGGATGTTTCCATTAATAGGGGCTGGGGAGAAGGGAGGACTTGGAAGCACTTGTATTTCTCTGTTTTTCATGGAGTTTAACACTCACAGAGATGTCAAGTTGGTAGTCTTGAAGACCAAAAGGTTTTGTCTGGCTGAATACAGCTTATGCAGCAGCAGTGCAAATTTTGCTGTCCTGCCACATCACCGTCTGCCGCCCTGCACAAGGAGGGGGGAGATCATCGGGGGGTGTTTGCAGGATGTGACCTGGCTGTCAGGCTGATGTGCCATGTCCTCTCTCGTTGACAAAAGCTGCAGCCAGTAGGGCTTTGGTGAAATGGAGTTGACTTTAAGGAGAGGGTCATCCTAAATCCTAAATATTGCAAAAAAAAAAAAAAAGTAAAAACATAATGTGAATAGGTCTAAGCTTTGATTCAGACCTCTGTGTCAGGAACTTTCATTCCAAATGAATGGCACATTTGGCTTATTTAAACTTTCCTATTGGAGTCTTCTGCCTACTGTGGCATCCTTCTTCCAAGCAATAACAGATGAAACTTGTTGCAAAACTGTGGTGGCATTCATTCTTAACGGGAGCTTTAGTGTGGTCTTGAAGACCTTTATGGCAAATTTCCCAGTACCTTATGACAATTGCAAAAAATATTCGCCTGAAGAAGGTCTTTTTCAGAAAGCACAAGTTTTAGCTATATTTAACATCATACTTTGATATTTTTTTATATAATTAGTATTATTTCACCTTGCTTACTCTGTGTCTGCCCTGGTCTCATGTTCACACCAACTTTTATTTTTTTTCTTCCCCTCCAGCCTGAACTTCTTCCCTTTTTTTTCTGTCTCCACCACATGACTCCTCCTCTTTCCTATCATTCCTGTTGTTTCCCCTGGAAATGCTGTGCAGCTTCACTTTCTTTTTCTTCTCCATTAGACATAATGCCCTGCCTTACTGTCTGAGCATTCTCATGTGCTACTGTCTAGAAGTGACATGGGTGATTCAGTTTTTTTTTTTCTTTTTCTTAATTTGTAGCTGCACTCCGTGACAGAGACAGCTGTAATGGCTCTTCCATTTTGTATTCAATTCTTTTTTTTTAATAAGGGCAGCAATGCTGGCAAGCTTTGTTCTGCACAGGCATACATGCACAGTTAACACAATACATTTCATATAAGTCTTCGGGTTGTCATTAGAGACGTGACAGCTTCACAGTAGCTGTTCCCCCTGTCTTCAACCAAGGAATGAAAAGAGCAGCAGCTTTTTAAGAAACACCTTGCTACTGCATGGCGATATTCCTAGGGACTGCTATATATTTAAAAGGTATACATTTAGTATTAGAAATTAAATTATAAGTAAGTGCAGCATCATCATCAGCACTGCGTTCATTTCTGTGTATATCTGAGATGGGGGGTCAGATATTGCCAACTTCAGGTGCCTTTGCAATTCAAGGTGTAAGGGTGAAACTGGTCAGAGTAAACTTAAATGTCAGTATTATTTCAGCCCACACATTCTTAAGCCCTTAAACCCTATAATGTTGGCCAAGTTTGCCTTGTGCCCTGCTTAGAATTCAGGAATCAGGATGATGCTGGGATAGAAGGGAGGAGGAGCCACATTAGCTTGTGTCCTACCCCACTCAGGGGTGCAGATGGCTAGCGTGCAGAGTAGTGTTTTGTTGCCTTTTTTTTTTTTCCTGGACAGAGAAGTGGTTAACTATGAGGGCTGGAAATTCATATGGGATCTGCTCTTCTCTCTGCCTGCTGCACACCGTCTGTCAGATGTGCCTGACCTGCCCACCAGCGTAATTCATCTCCAAATTACCACCCCGTCCCCCGTGACAGACCAGGGGCACTTGGGTCACTGTGGCTTCAGGCACATGCACATTTGGACAGGTGTCACCACGGCGACTATACTCAGGCAATGTGTTGAGCTTGTTTTAATTTAATTTAATTTTTTAATAGAGCTTGACGCATTGCCAAAGTATAATCGATGCAGCGACACCTGCCTGAGCCCTGGCTGCACAGGTCCTGTCTAGCTCTAGGTCTTATTCCCAACCTTCATTTCACTAACTAATGTGCATAATTAATGATGTGCACAACATTTCTTGATCTTGGAATGCAGTATCATGTCTGGCTGGAATGGTTTCAAGTTGTTATTGCCTTTGTTTCTGTCTCAGACATGGTCCAAGACTCTCTACTGTTAATAAACTTCTCTCTGGCCCACCTAGTCTGTGAGCAAAACGATGAATATTCTTATTTACAAGTGTAAATGAAACATTTCTAGAGGAAATAAAGTAACAGATTAAAGCTGTCATATTTTATAACCTTTTCCATGTCAAGTATGTGTTTTCCCTTTCTTTTAAGATTACCAATTATACTATCTGGAAGGTGAGAATAGGTTTTGTCTTGTTAATGTTATTTTTTTTTTTGTCTTTCGTATTAAATCAGATATTACATCCAACACATATATAGAAGTGTTTAGTGGAATTTTCCATGCCCCTTTTCCCCCATCCCCCAATAATTACTGTAGCAGCTGAGATGATGGGAACAATTTCCCTGAACTGCATTTAACAATACTAACGGACATCACCTGCTTGGTTCACTGACAATTTCCTTTATTCTTTAATAATGATTTCTTTTCGTTTAACACCTTAATGAAAACTAATGTAGGCGATAAAACTTGAAATTGGAGTAAGTGCTCCTATACTATAATTGACATTGACTTACCAATTAAGTGTAATAAGAATTAAAATTTTATGTATTTTTAATTGTACATTTAATAAGTGAAGAAAATAACTTGTCTGTTAAATATACAAGGATTTGTTTAGTTATTGGATTACATCCTTAATTTTATGGAATTCAATTACTAGCATGGGGAGAGAGACCATGTTATGGCCAAAAAAAAAAAAATTGCAGAGATTATTTCTTAACCATTTTCCTTTTAATAATGAAAGCTCCAGTCATAAAAATATTTGTCAGCTAGAACTTTTCTGTCCTTCTGTTAGAAGCACAGGAAGGAATTGTATATCTCTCAGGGAGCATGCATGGGTAAACTATTTTAAGTGTCTCTGGCATCCAGCATACAAACTCATTGTAGATGATTGGAAAGAGTTCATATTTGATGGTCCTGCTGGAGGTTCAGCGTGAGGTTTGGATAACTTCAGGTGTCAGAAGGAGCATTTTTCTTGCTGGGGTATTCTGGAATCTCCCTGGTAATCCATACATTCATGAAAAGGAAGCACTAAGCTGGTACACCCGCCAGTCTTCGGACGGGAGACAGATTGTGCACCCAGTCTGATGGTATCTGAACTGTGACACTTTTCTAAAGGGAGAAGTCTGTTCTTACACACTGAGGAAAATCAGTGTGATTGGCTTTGAGGTGCACATCTGGAAACCTCAGTTCTCCACCCTGCTGTTCTGGCAGCTGCAAGTGCCAGATGTGCATAACACCTGGCTTCCTCTCCGGGCTTGGCGGGTTGCCTTTCTTCTAGGACTCATGGGAGGCTGTGGCACCTTTGCTGCCAAATGCTTTCGTCGCTTTGTGCTCCCAAAACACAGGAGCAAGTTGCATTGGAACTGTATGATGGCAGTGTACTGCAGGAGGGAACGCAAGGATCCAGCAAGTTGGGGAGAGAGGTTTTTCAGAAGGAAGGAGGGTCGTACCGCATATGGATAGGTGAGGTGGTCCCCTTTTCAGTTTTACGTTGCCTGCCCCTCTGCCTGGAGGAGAAAACAGCCAGTGGCTGTGTTCCCAGTTAGCAATTCCCCCAGCAGATTTGGACGTGACATAAATAACGTGGTATAATGTGCAGTCCGTGTCAGGCAACTTCCTTCGCTGTTAGCAAATGGATGCTGGGATACTGAATGGTGAGTCATGTTCAGGACACGGAGGGGAAATCTCTGTCAAATGCAATGTGGCAAGTCCCACTCAATTATGTAGGTAATGCTGCAAAAGTCTGAGGGAATGAAGTTGGCAAGTTTGGACTATGAAACATCTGGAAAACCAGAGAGGAAACCTTGGCTCTAGTGCCATCAGTAAGAGTTTTGCCATCGGTTGCCATGGGACCAGGGTTTCACTCTGATTTTTACAGGCAAAAGATAGAAGAAATAATAATACTACTCATCAGAGAACTCGTCTGTGGAAAAGGGAACTTGGCTTTTCCCTGGACCAGCAGACAAATGTGGTGTCTCTTTTCCAAATCTGCACTTAGATGGGCCAAAGGAATCTGGCCAAAATGATGCTGTGACAGCAAGCCAAACACAGTGCCAGCGAGGGATGGACAATGAATGCCTCCACCAGATAGATGCACCAGAAGTGCGCCTGTCTGCATTAAGGACTCAGGGGTGAATGTTTCTGTGGCACTGTGTCCTTTCCAAGCCCTCCTGGCTTGGTCCCATCAGCTGTGCCAAGCACAGGATAGAAGATGTCTTGCCATAAAAAGCTCTGTGAGTTGGGTTTGAATATTTCAGCCTTTGGAGCAGATGCTGGGTTTCATGGAGGTTGGAAACTGCCAGAAGGACCAGACTGGTCACTTCCAGAGAACTCGGAAGGTATGATGCCTAAGAGCAGCTGTCACTCCTCTGGGGACTGTGTCCTTTCCAGGACGTGTCTGAGCTCAGATATCTGCTGGATAATCTGTGCTTCAGGATGGCTCCTTGGCACTGCGGGAGTTGTCTTCTGCATCTCTCCAACTCTGAACCAAACCTGGTGCTGTGCTGATTCTCCTCCTGGCTTGGAATGCAATTACTATTGTACGATGGAGTCATGCTGCACGTTTTTAGCATCCTACATCCTGCTCTTTTTTTAATCAGTGTCTTTTATGATTGTACAATATTCTTCTTTAACTCATCCTTGAGCAGAGCCACAGGACTCACAAGAACTGTTGTTCTTTGGCTGTGGCCAAACCAAAAGATGGGTCTTCTCCACAATGCAATCCTGCTATTTCTGTTGTTTAGGGACCTACTGGAACACGGGCATCTTGCATGCTTAGAGCTCTCTTTCCCATCCACCGCATGGAAAGAGTAGGTAATATACCCAGATTTGGACACTGTCCAGACCAGTTTAAATGGATGCTGCTTCCTGATTTCTGTCACACTCACTCTTAGTCTTGATTTCACCGATATTCGCATGAAATGAAAGCCTTCATTGGTGAGTAGCCTTCAAACTCTCCCACCCATAGGTGCAGTCACCTTCAAGAGTGTTCAGTGGACTTCTCTTCTGAGACACTCAGGCACTATCATATACATAACCCTGCTGGGGTTAAGATGAGAGTGCTGAGATTATTAATCCTTCCTAACACCTGAGAGCTAATCATCCCACAGAAAAATATTGCTCCTCCTGCCTCTTGTGGCCGGACAATGCTGCAGTGCCACTTTGAAATCGGGGGCCATTGACATTTAAACAGCTCCCAAAGGGTTCCAGCCACAGCCCAAAGGGACAAAGGGCAGGAGGATACCCCTGAAATCAGTATGGTTCGGTAATCCTTATGGTATGAAGTTGGATATTAAGAGTGTTTTATCATAGGGTTTCTGCACTGCTACATCAATCCCCTCAATAACAACAGATCCTTGTCATACTCTGCAGGATATTTTTATTATTTACGTTGGGAGCTGTGCAATGACATCTGTAAGGATTTAAAAGGCAGTTGGTAATTCAGCCAATAACTAGAGATTATCTTGCAAGGTGGAAACAAAGCGTGTGTGGGGCTCGAAAGGAGGAGAAGGGTGGCAATCTGCACTTGGTATTTGCTTTCTGCAGACGGGTTTGCAATTTCTCTCTGTACCTTGGCCATTACAATGTTCACCTTGTTTTGGAAAGGAGGTGCTGTCCCACCATTTCTTTTTTGGGTCTCCTTGGGCTGACTACATTATAGTGGAAAGATGGCAGATGAGGCAGGAAAAAAACTGGTAGATTTTTTTTTAATTTTTTTTCTGTGACAAGAGTTTTCTATAGAGAATTAGGGAAAGGAGCACCTGATGGCTCCTGGCGTGTATGAGTGTATAGTTGTAAAATGCTTTTATCGGATATATGGTACTGTACTGTAAACTCATCTGCATCTCCTTGCTTACGTTCTTGAGAGCAACAGACTCACCTTTTTCTCACACCACATTTCCTAAAGGTTTAAAAAATAATAAACTTTGAAAATGCATCTTTTTTTTTTTTTCCCCACCATTAATTCCCATCTTGCTTCTGCCACTTTTCTCCCTCCCCCACCCAATGCACAAATGAGGCCATCTGGCCAAGGGGGAGATGGGCCCTGCCTTTGGCCCTGCCCCTGTGGGTGGTTACATAAGGGAGAGCTTGGAGCAGGTCTTCTCAGTGTGATGCGAACCCCTGGCTGTTGCAGGAGGATGGAGATGAGGTCTGAGCAACTGGGAGTGTGCTTTAGGGGTCTGCGAGTGCGGCCAGGGCATCAGCTGGGTAGTGCCTGGTGGCTTCCCCCATCGTATCTGACCTTTGTGGTCCTGCAGACCCAGCTGAGCTGCCCTGTCCCTTTGGCTGTGCCACCCTCTGTGTTTCTAGTTCATATTCATATCTCTCTCTTCAGCCCAAGACAAGAGTGAGGTTTTGCTCTGGTGCCTGGGCTCAGGGCAGGTTTCAAGAGCAAGTTGCTGTGGCCAGTCCACTGGATGGCAAGGAGAAGGTGACCAAGGTATGCTTTCCTGATGGGCATATCAAAAAAAAAAAAAAGTCTATGTATGTTTCTTATAGTGTGCCTTGCCTTCTTCTCGGGCTGAAGCTCTGTATTCACTTTGAATTTAGGCTTCTGATCAAAATAGCCGTTGGCACCAAATTGCGTAATAGGGGAAATGTGCTTAACCCGTGGTTTATTTGGCAGCCATTTGCCTATGCAGTCTTATTTATAGTGTTTATTTCAAAGATTGATGGCAGCTGACAGGAGGTACTGAAACAATTGATAAAGGCGACTGACATTTTGTCAGCTCTCTGGGTGACAGGAATATATTGCTTGCATTTAAACTGTTTTGTGCGAATAAATCATCGTCGATGCCAAAATTCACCTTTGGCCTTTTCCAACTGGTTCTTGAAAAGTGGTTGGGAAAGGTGTTTGCTTAAGCAGTGAGCAACTTGCTGTAAGGAGCAGATGCTTACCCTCAGTAAGATTTTCCTTAGCGATGCTATTTAAATATTTAAAGCATTACTGAAGTAGTTTAATTCTGTTCACAGCAGAGTTGAGGGTGGAAGTATTGTTCTCCTCTTTGAATGCTCTTTAAAAAAAAAAAGTAACTACACGGTGAAGACCTGTGGGGCAGCTTTTAATATGGATGAGGAGGAAGAAAGAACAACACCAGGTTCCAGTATAAGTTGGGTACTGACCTGGTGGAGTGTAGTGTAGGGGAGAGAGACCTGGGGGTCCTGGTGGACAGCAGGATGACCATGAGCCAGCACTGTGCCCTCGTGGCCAAGAAGGCCAATGGCATCCTGGGGTGTATCCGAAGGGGGGTGGTCAGTAGGTCAAGAGAGGTTCTCCTCCCCCTCTACTCTGCCCTGGTGAGACC
>WKFP01014888.1:467759-493143 GCA_011057875.1 Pterocles orientalis | reverse complement strand
ATGCAGGGGTGGATGCCCAGGGATGCAGGGGTGGATGCCCAGGGATGGATGCCCGGGGATGCCCAGGGGTGGATGCCCGGGGATGGATGCCGGGGGATGCCCAGGGATGGATGCCCGGGGATGCAGAGGTGGATGCCTGGGCAGACTGGAATGTCCTGGCTCACAGCACGGGGAAGCTGGCCTGGTTGGCCACCCCACACTGGTTGTCGGCACCCTTCAGCAGGCGGATGTAGCCCCGCTCACCCCACGCCTCTGACCAGCTGCAGGAAGAGATGCAGAATGGGCACATCCACGTTCCCACGCACGGAGACCCGTCCGAGACGGGGACAGGAGCCAGAGCTCCCCAGGACAGGGACACTCCTGCCATCCAGCTCCAACCCCGGCAGGAGGGGGGGACAGGCTGTGCGAGGGGGGGAAAGGGGCAGCGGGTTTGGGGGACGCCCTCAGCCCCTACCTGTTCTTTAAGATCCAGTAGCTCACATTGCGCCCGCCCTCCTGGCTCGTGCCGTAGCCCACGGCCAGCATCCCGTGGTTCACCCGCTGGCTGCAAAAGATGCTGCTGAAGACGCCTGGGAAGAGAGGAGCAGGGGTGAGCCGGGGGACAGCCCCAGTCTCTTCTCCGGGTGAATGGAGGGTGGGGGATCCTGTTCCCCTGGGGACACTCCAGGCTCAACAAGGGCTCAGCAGCCCACCCCCCGCAGCGAGGCAGCCCTGCCTCAGTTTACCCATCTGCACCATGAAGAACGAGCTGGTACCTGACTTGTAGAAGTGGAAGTGGAAGCTGCTGGCATCCACAGCCACCGACACGGGGCCCACGGTTGCCACCGCCTGCTCCAGCGCCGCCTCGCTGCCCTGGGCCACCAGCCAGACTTTGGAGCAATTGGCCGCCCTGTCCTGGGGGTTGTACCGGCAGCTGGAGGTGTCCTGAGAGGAGGAACAGAGTGCCACCAGGACTGGGACATGCTGCCACCGCTCTGCCGTGTCCCCAGGGCCACCTGCCGTCTCTTACTGTGGCCATGTAGGGGTAGACGTGCTCCGAGTTCAAGCCGCCGTTGTCGCGCACGTACTGGAAGGCAAGGGTCATGTAGCCGCCGTGGCAGCCGTTGTTGCCCAGCTTTCGGGAGCAGTCGATGAGGTTCTGCTCGCTCAGCACCACCAGCTTCCCCGTCCGGTTGAAGACCAGCCCTTCCAGGGCTCCGGTGGCACTGAACGCCCAGCACGACCCGCAGTGTCCCTGGGCAGGATGGGGACAGCGGGAGGGTCACAGCATCGCCCCAAAACTCACTGCAGAGGGATGCTGTGACCCCCCTCAGCGCTGCCCTACAGCTCCTCAGCTGCAAAACTGCAGCAGCCAAAACTCCGGGAGCTGCTTTTCTAGGTTTGTTGGTGCCCTGGGAGGATGTTGCCGCTTGTTTCTGCCGCCCAGCTTCCCCGCACCCATCACCCAGCCCTGGCCGGACCCCCAGCCTGTGCCCACCTGGTTCTTCACGGGTGTCACGTAGCCCCTCGCCCGCCAGTCCACCTCCGCCGGGGTCTTCGGGGCTGGGGACGCCTGGAAGTGCGGCACCGGCTCCGTCCGCCGCACTGGGGTGAAGCCGTTTAGGAGCTGGTTGAACTCCTCGTCCGTCTGCGGGTCACCAAGGGAAAACTCGTGTGATGCCACCAGGACCGGCAGCACCGTGGGTCCCCACTGGCCCATCAACCCCCCGGGAGCAGCCCAGCCCCAGGGGCACTGGCGGGCTGGGGGGAGCTGGTCCCCGGATTGAGCCCTGGGTGCACGGAGGGGTCCCCAGGGGCAGGGAGGGGTCCCCAGGGAAGGTTTGGGGAGCGGGGACGGGTACCAGGTCCCTGGGGAAGGTTTGGGGAGCGGGGATGGGTACCAGGTCCCCGTAGTGGTTCATGGCCAGGCGGAAGCTGTGCTGCCCCCGCGCCTGCTCCCAGTTGTGCTGCTGGATGCGGCGCAGGTTCTTCTCCCAAACCTCCCGGCGCGTGGCCTCAACCTCCTGCCAACGGGATCAGAAACGCCCCCCGGGAGCGTGGGGACACAGGATGGGGTCGGTGCATCAGGGAGTCTCTCCCCAGAGCCAGCCCCGGCTCGTGCTGGGATGGGGAGCAGGACGTACCCCGGGGTACTCCTTGGCGTGGCGGCTCTTCCACCCTTCCCAGGCTTCCTCCAGGGCAGGATCCAGTGCCGCCGCGCAGCCCAGCATGGCCACCAGCAGCCCCAGTGACACGGCCATGGCCCTGGGCTGGGGAGAATGGGGAGAGCGGGGTCAGGGGGACCTGGGCTGAGCCCCACGGCCACCCCATGGCCACCAGCAGCCCCAGTGACACGGCCATGGCCCTGGGCTGGGGGGAATGGGGAGAGTGGGGTCGGGGAGACCCCAGCTGAGCCCCATGGCCACCAGCCAGGGCTGGGCTGGGAGCAGGACCAGCTGCATCCTTCCCAGCCTGGATTAGAGGGGAGGGGGGAGCAGAGAAATGCGGCTGAGCCAGGGGAGAGAGGGACCCGCGGGTTCCTGGGGCTGGATCAGCATTTGCGGGGCCACGCTGGTGCTTTGACAGCAGGGTCAGGAGGTCTGAGGTGTCCTTGGGGTGGCATTTAACTGTCCTTTGGAGGAGAGGAACGAAAGAGCAGAGCCTGGGCAGCTGGAGCAGGCAAACGCAGACAAAAGGGCAGAAGGTGCTGGCTCTCCCCCTCCCTGCCCCACAACGCTCCCCGCTCCTTTTATTTGCCCAACGCCGCTAATTTTCTCTGCCACTGCACCATCCTCTTCCTCCTTCCCCCTGCAGCATCCCCTCCTGCTCGAACCCACCACGGGGACTCGGCCCCCAGCAGGATGGAGCCCCCAGCGAAAGGATGAGCGGGGGAGGCAGAGGCACACCCAGAGCCAGGTTTGCCTCGTGGCTGGAGGGAACCCAGCCTCCAGCTCCGACCTGGAGCAGCTTTGGGACTGGAGGCAAAGCAAAGAGCCCAACGGAGCAAGAGCTGCAGCCACTGGGCCAGGACGGAGCTGTTTTCACTTGAAAACCAGCGGAAATCTGCACCAACGGAAATCGGCACCAGCATGTGAGCAAGGGGCTGGGGCTGGAACCGGAGATAAAAGGTTTTTCTATCGCGGTGGGGAGGCAGAGGAGCCCCCGCTCCCCGCCGCTGACTGAAGCCTCGCATCTGTCCCAGCACGACGATGGGATGCCCGCGCATACGTGCTTCACCAGAATGCCCCAGGGAGGATTTTCCAGGATCAATTTACACCCTTTCTTTTTGCCGGCATCTCCCCGCAGCCCTCCCCCAGCCCTGTCCCCGCCAGCCCCCCTCCACCGCAGCCATTTGTCTTCCTCCCGTCGCCGCCGCAGCCCCTTTGCTGGACTCTGGCATTTCTGAGCAACTCCAGTTATCCTGGGGGTGCTGCTCGGCAAAGCCCCGCGGCCGAGATCAAACGCCCGCGACCGCCCTCAGCACCCGAGTTTCCACTGACGCGGCTTCCCAAGAGCGAGAGCCAGCGTTGCACCTTTATTCCGCACGCAGGGGGAAGGGAGACGGCAGCAAGTTTTCCATTCGAGCATCTTCCAGGGCAGGCGGTGGCTCTTTGGAGCTAATTTTGTAGCTTGGAGCCGTGTTGTTGTTTTAAAAATAAGTCAGCAAGAACATCTGCTCTCCCTCTCCCTCCTCCGCCTAAAAATAAAAGCCCCACGTGGTGGGTTTTCGTGGGAGAAATGCCTCCCCAGCCGCTCTCATGCTTCACTCCCGCTTCTTGAGGAAGAACCGTTTTTGCCCGGTTTCCCCAGCGCCCGTTCCAGCACCCGCCGCTTCCTCCGGCCGCTGGCTCAGGAAATGAACTCAACGCCGCGCTCCAGCTGCAAACCCTCCAGCTGAGAGATGCCTCGAACCCAGCTGCACCCTCCCGTCACCTTTCCCGCAGGACAGCGTTGGTCTTTCCATCCCCGGCAGAGCCCGTTCCAGAGGGAAAGGCTCAGGGTTGCGGGAGGCGATTTCCCCGTTAACGCCTCTCGGGATTCCTCAAGCCCCAGAAGAAGAAACCCAGCCTCTGTTCCCGGCGTGAAATAATCCTGCGGCTTCAGAAGCAAGCTTGGAGGATCAAAGGAGCTGACAGATTTGCAAACTCTTCTCGCTGAGAGCGTTTTAAGAGGGCATTGCAGACATTTTAAGAAATATTTGCTCTTTTGGGAGAGAAAAAAGACGGAGAAGAAGCGAACCCTGCCAAATAAAGCTTCTTACCATCCACTGGCACCCACCCGGCTCTAAAGAGGAGAAAGGGGAGCAACTTTTCTGGCTGCAGATGTCTTTCAAGGAAACTTCAGAGATGTGCAACCTCCTCCACTCCGTCCCCTTCCGCCCCTCCGACCGCAGAAGCTGCACCGCGCGTTGCTCAACCGGGCGCGGAGCAGAAGCTGCAACACGGCGGCAGCAGGCGGGAGGATGATCTGGGCACGGGGATGAGAATACACTCACAGTCATATTCGGAAAAAATAAAATGCTCCAGCTGCAAGATGCTTTGCATTTAAAACAGAAACCTCCAGCTTGCCTCTTCAGGGCATTTAATCGCGGTTTAATTAATGCCCGACGCTCACACGGAAAGGAAAGAGCAAGGCCGGGCGTTGCTTCCAGCTCCCGGGAGGGTGAGCACAGGCAGGCCCAGCACCTGCGGAAAGCAGCTCCGCGTGTCCCCGCGTGGCACCGGGGCTGCGAGAGCATCGGAACAGAGCAGCTGCATCCCCCGTAGTCGAGACGCCGGGCGAGGGACCGAGCTCCAGCGCCCCGGGTGGGACCCGCAAGCGCGAGATGTCTGATGCGCTCAAGGTCACGCAGCGCCAAGACCGCGCTCCAGGATCCCCGGCTCTCCACCCGGCATCTTCATCACGCTTCCCCCAGGAACAGCGGGATTTAGTATTCTCCCCACCGCTCGGCACAGAAACCGAACAGAGCGCTTTGCTTTCGCCAGGCGCAGCTCTGGCCAGCGCGAGCCAGCTGCCGTTTCCTCCCGAGCCCTCTCCCGCGAGCCAAAACCAGGCACAAACGCCAGCCCCGCGTCTCTTTCCAATATTTTAATGAGTCGCTACATCTTACACTCATAATTATAAAAGAATAAGAATCCATAAAAATATTTTCTTTTCATAATACGCACTTAAAATACTCCGGGGCAAGTCAACGTGGTTCGGTTGGGTGGGTTGGTTTTTTTTTTTTTCCTTTTTGCCCCTGGCAGAACCCTTGGCTTGAGGGGGGTATGTGCTCCCCTGAGGTGCGATTGCTCAATCCCCCCCTCCCCAGAACTGCAGTTCCTGGTGACCAGGTAAAATAAAAACCAGAAAGAGAGCATTTGCTGAGTAGACGGGCAAGGGGAACAGTCACTGACCCGCAGAGAACTGAAGCACAGCCAGTTTCAGTGCACATCTGAAAGCTCAGGGTGGCGGGGGAAGGAGAAGGTGGGTTCAGGAGGCAGCACAGAGAAGGGAGGATTTGCATAAATATCATCCATCTTGTGTGGCAAAAACCCAAAATGCTGCTGTGATCTCTGGAGAGATGATCTCTGGTTGTAGCCGGCTGCTTCAGCTGCCGCGCTACCTGTTGGCACAACTCTGCTCGTGAGCGGCCATTAGAGAAAGGTATCAGAGGACGCGGGGACCGACCTCAGCCACCTCCTCCATCTGCTCTGCAAAATTAAACTGAAAAATAGGAAAAAAAAAAAAAAGACTAGTGTTGCATGCTTCTGTAGAGCTCTCATCGCATCCCAGGGCTCCACATTGTCGCAGCAGGGCCAGGACACAGCAGCAGCTCCCCTGGGGCTTAACAAGTTCTCTCTTCCCTCCCGCTCCGGGCTTAAGGCAGCTTTGCTGATTCGGCTCGTCCACTTCCAACACAGGCACTGAGTTCTCGCAGGTAGGAGTGGGGGAACTGCAGAGGAGCAGTGGAAGGGGAAAAAGATGGGGGAGAGAGAGATGGACACAAACCTCAGCCTCGGGAGACAGACCACTGTCCATTGATTCCCAGGAGAAGAGGGAGTAGCAGCAAAAAAAAAGCATTTAACAGCCAGGCCGGAGGAGAGGAACGGGACGAGCAGCCGAGCAGGGGCAGACCTCCAGCTTGGAAAGTGAAAGAAGGTGGCACTGTCCAAAGGGAAGGTGCCCTCCACGCTCTCCCCTCGCTCTGGGGGGTGACACCCAGCCTGGACGCGGGCGCTCAGCCGCTGTGCTCTGGGTCAGGCGGCTGTGCAGGGAGGCGGCGGCAGGGCACGGGAGGGGAAGGGGAGCTGTCAGTGTCCAGTTTGCAGAGGCTTGTGCTCTCTCAGAGGTATTCTTGTAGAAAGTGCAGCAGCGTGATTTCATAGTGCTCTCCTGACTCAGGGCACCGAATACTGTGTCTCTCATTGGGGTAGATCTGTGCAGAAGCAGAGAGACGGGGCAGTTAGGCAGGAGCAGCGCGTTCAGCACGGACAAGCCTCCCTCGCGTCAGCCCTTTTCCCACAACCCAGTGTCCGTGGGGACAAAGAGGGGCCACAAAGGTCCAGAACACCAGCTCCCCTCCCTCACTGCGCTGGCACCAGCCAGGGGAGACAGCAAGGGTTCAGAGAGAGGGAAAGTTCCAGGCCTGGGGGCAGGAGCCCTGTCTGCAGACACAGGCCAGCAATGAAACAGCCACAGTGCCACCTCCCGGCCACCCCCTGGAGTCAAACCAGGCATGCAGTGTCATCTACACTGCTGCAAGATGTGGGAGCATCTGCCTCCACCTTCCCCCACCCCTAGAACTCGCAGCAGAAAACTTTTTTTTTCTTTTTCCAGATTTAAGGGACCTTCCCACGTCACTCCTGTTCCTCCTACCTGCAGCTGGTAAGGTTTTCCAGCCCGGATTAGCTGTGATACCAGGAAGTTGGTGTGAAAAAAGTGCACGTTTTCATCCAAAAAGCCATGGAGGATCAGCAGACGATTTGGCCTGGAGATGGGATGAGAGAGAAGATAAGAAACCAGACAAAAAACACTCTGCAGTGGGTCTGAGCAAAGAGCTGCCAGTTGGCAAGCCAAAACGGAGCAACGGTCAGGCAGTCAGAACAGTGCGAGGCCACGGACACGGTCCTCAACCCCTTCTTGGCAAAGGGGGTACAACGCCCCACCTTGCTGCAGAAGGCAGCGACCGGCCACGAGAGTTAAAATTCAGTGGGATCAGAATCCATCCCTTCTTTTGGGATTCAGCAGAGCTGCAGTGGGTGGCACCAGGCAGGATCCAGGAGCAGGTTTTTAGCAGATCACTCGACCCCCCCTGTACTCACTCGTTGGGAAGCTTTTCCACGTGTAATGCCACAGAGCCAGCCTCGTAACCTTGCTGGTTGTTTTCTGGGATATCCATGTACCGCTCAGTATAGCCGGTGTCGTATGCCATCCAGACTGTGACAGGAGCACCTGCTATAGCGATCTGTCAAACAAAGAGGTGGCAGGAGACAGCCTCCATCACCATGTGCTAACGAGTTCCAGAGTTCCCTGTCTTCCCAAAGAGGCAGGAGAACCAGGCTCTGGACTGTTGGGTCACTCAGACCAGAATTCTTCTACAGCAAACCCACATAAAATCCAGATTGCTCCTCCTGCTATTCCTCTTATAGTCACACTGGGGCAAATTCCTGCCTATCAGCACTAAAAGGCTTTCCCTTTTCAAGGACATGTGGAACGATCCCGAAACTGCGCTGAGACTCGGGAAGGGGATCAGAACAGCTCATGGATTCTCTCATGGGATGCTAGGCTAAGTCCTCCACTGGCAGCCACTGGGGAACGACCCCATCCCAGAGACCCCATCCTCACCAAGCCTCAGACAGGGACGATCTGAACGCAGAGCCCAGGACTGTAGCCAGGAGCTACGGGCAGGACTGAGGGACATTTTCACCCATCTATCAGGAATATCAAGCAAAAAAGCCAACTCCAGATGCCAAGAGCTACAGAAGCTGAGAGCGAAGGGTCCCAAGACGACAGCCCCACGCTCGGACTTACCTTGAAGACATTGGGTTTGCAGATGAGACCCATGAGGGAGAGAAAACCCCCGTATGACCAGCCATGGATGGCTACCCGACTCAAGTCGATGAACCCGTATTTTTCTGCTACATAATGTAAACCTTCCACCTGGTCCTCTATCTCCACCTGGCCCTAAGAGGTAACAAGGAAGCTCACGTTAGTGGCTTTCTAAATCTTTTCTGAGACAGAAAAGACAAGAGCAACACTCTCACAGGAAACATGCAGCCAGGCAGCCTCAGAAAGAGCAAATGAGCAGAGATTGATCAACACAAGTTCATTACCATTTGGTTCTTCAGGGCCCCTTCAAATTTAAGTCCTCGCTGGCACGAACCCCTTCCATCGATCACTACCACAGCATAGCCTAGGGATGCCAGCGTGTTTAGCCGTAGGTACTTGATTCCTTTGAAGGAATTATTCACTAGCTGCACCTGCAGGAGGAGGGAAGAAAAGTTTCAGAGCTGAGCAGCTGCCTTCCCAAGCCTTCCTCTGCCTGTCCTACCCTATAGGATCCTGAGCTGCACAGCAGCCACTGATCGAGCTCTCAGAGCCATGCAAATCAGCCTAAATGCTGGAAAAATCATCTGAGGTTTGAAGTAGAGGTCAGAACAGAGGTCCAGTGCTCACTGCTAACCGAAGTGTGAGTCTGGAAGCACGGCTGAGCTACACAGAGCTCTGCCCTGGGCAGCAATCCCGCGCCTGACACCAGCAGTTAACCTGCTTTCTTACCTGAGGGCCTCCGTACACAAAGAGCACCGTGGGATGCTTCTTCCCAGGCTGGACATCGTGAGGTTTGTAGACCATTCCGTAGAGCTCAACGTCTGACTGAGTGTGGAAGTGAAAGATCTCGGGCGGGATGTAATCTGGGGGACAACCTGCAGAAAGAAGTTCAGACACCAGTAACGCAGCAACTGGCCGCAGGCTCTGCCTCCTACCCCCCGGACAAGCTCATTCCGTTCAAACTTGACCCCAGTCAGGGCACGTTCGATACCAAACCACGTCAAGCCCCAGCCATGCCTCGCAGAGAGGCCTCTCAGTGGGAAACACACCGCCTCGATCTGCCTGCACAGGGCAACAGGCCGTAGAAAGAGTGAAGGGATCACCCAAGAAAACATCGTCGGTGGGGATTCTCGAACAAGGCACGCCATGCCGCAACAGCGAGACGTGGAAGAACAGGGACAGGTCAAATGAGAAAACATTTGCAGGAGGGGTGTGTGTGCTGCTGGGAGCTGTATCTAAATCCTCAAAGGCCTTGGAATGAAGTAGCTGCTGCATCCCAGATACTCGCCCCTCTTCAGACAAATCATGAATAACGAAACACTTAAACCCGCAGCCGTGTAAAGCCTGCACCTTGGAGCACTGCTTTCACTCAAAGCATGACATGGTAACATCTTAAAAGCCCACATACCATCTCCTGGATGAGCTACCCACCGAAGATATCTCCTTCCTAAGATAACACAATTAATTTTCATTTACAGTGAAGTTACCAGGTCACCTCCTTCTCCATCACCTTTGGCTACCACTAGTAGGAAGAGCATCACAGACACAACCGGGCATCCGCTCTTCCTACAGGACTTACTGGCTGCCTCCATCATGCTGGCCCAAAACTTGGGCTGCTTGTGGAGCGGGTCATCATCGGAGCCACTGAGCTTGTAGACGTGCACGCAAGGCGGAGTGCTGACGCTGCTGTAGTGGCTGATGAACATGTCAAAGTTCTGCAGGTGGGAGAGAGAAGAGTTAGGGGAACGAGGTCCTTCATTTCCCACATCTCATCTCCTCCCTGCCGTTCTCAGACAAGAGCTCCTACATCTCAAGCAACCCAGATACGACCAGTAACGAGTCCTGAGGGCTTGATTCATTACCAGTCCTAGTCAGGATCCCTGCTGGTCAGGAGACGAGGGTGTCCTGTATCTAAGAAACGACAAACCTGGCTCATGGAACAGCTGTGGGAGAAGCCCGGCGTGGTGAGTCGCACAATTTCTCCAGGAGATTCATAGCTGACTACGTAGAGGTGGTGCTCCAGCGGGGTGTCCTTTGTGCCTTGGAAATACACCAGCTTCGTAGCCTCGTTGACCCAGATCTGTGTGGAGAAGAGAGGGCTCAGCGACCGAAGGATGACGACCACTGCTCCTTTGCCAGTTCAACCAGTCCGCCCCCAAGCAGAGTCAGCTCAAAACACAAATAGACCATGACAGAGTGCTGGTGGCATCAGGGACCGAACACAACACCTGTCGATAGGATAGGCTGGAGAACACATACGCAGCACTTACGGAGAACCACATACAGTCCAACGAAGCAACGAAAAGCAGCCACTCAGCTTTCTTAAGAGACTCAAAGCATTTGCTTACTAAGGGGCGTAAAACGTTGGGCTCTGTTCCCCGCAGGCGGAACTAGGAAGAGTAACTATGGCATCATCCTGGAGTATGTCTGGATTATAAGGGTTTATGTGCATTTTTCCAGCAGTACTGATAATTAATTCCCATTTGTGGAAGGATCAGTCTAAGAGCTCTAACAGTACCAAACTTCAAGCCACCTTGAATTATGTTTTTAATGTCCAGATAAAGCTGCTTCTAAAAAGCACCTAGCCAGCCAGGAGCAGAGACTACAGCTCTTAAATACTGCATTGATCCAGCAACAGTGACTGAACTGTTTTCCCTCTTACAGTTTCTAAATGCTGAAGGCCAAATGCTATTTCTGGCTAACCCACAGTTTGAAGACCACTGTGGACAGCAAAGGGAAAAAAATATCCAACTCAATTGGCCAGGAAAACCGGGCAGAGCCCTGCGGAGCAACAAATGCATCAAAATAATTGCTGCTAACACAATTTTAGCCGTAACACATGCAGGGAAGAGCTATGGCCAAAATCAACAGCATGTACAGTGAGAATCCACATGGGGAGGGACAGCAGGTTAATTGCAGATTTGAGGAAAAGCAGCAGAAACCAAACGCACGGAGCTGCAGGCCTTTTAAAAGCGAGAACTGAAAATCCAGATTAATTGGAAATGAACAGACAAGGTCTTTATTTTGACAGACACCACTTGGGAACGTTAAAGATCAGACTCAGAGTTAATTCCTGAAGCAAAAATGGAACTAGGTTTCTCCAAGATTAATAAAAATACATTTCTGGCTATTCTGCAAGCAATAACAGCCACAGTTTCTCCATATTCTAAATTGCTTTATACTCCCTAGCTGCCTTCTTCCTAAAGGCTCTACCGAGGGACCAGCTGGAGCCCAAGTGTTCGCTCTAAGCACCAGGACATATTTCCAGTTCACAAGCACTCATTGGGGTTAAAATGCTTCTGCAAAGGCAGCAATCCCAAGCTTCTCCACAAAATAGTTCTTTGTTGCTCCTGAACCTCAGGCTTGTGTCCTTTTTTATGGCCTGACTCACTCACGGGATTTATCTAAGGAGCAATCTGAAGCCTGATTAAAAAGGCAATCAGTTCAATGTGCACCGGACTACAGCACTGCTGGGGAAAGCAGAGGCAGCAATAAAAAGAGAAACAAAATGAAGCTTAAGTAGTTCTAGCTGGTCCCAGGCGTAACAGAGGGCGTAGGGCAGGACTGTGGGCAGACAATGCAGAGCCGTAACACTGCAAGAGAGAATAAAAATAACCACTACCTTCGATCCGTGCCTCGCCAACACCTCCCATTCCCCACCAGTCAGGGCAATCTCCTCTTTGATAGGACATTTGAAATCATCTAGAAGAAATAATGTGAGAATAAATCACTGCCTCCCCCAAAAGACAACACAACCAAGTCAGAGGGAGCTCCCAAAGCTGGAACGCTGACAAAGTGCAGCTCTTACCCTCACTATGGACATATGGCTGCACCCAGTCATAGCTGCCGTGCTTTAGGACTGCTGTGACTCTGTACAGGTGACAGAAACCTGTTTTGCATTCGTTGGCTCGGATAAAGCAGAGTTCTTCCTCCTCTCCCTCCGGCTGGATGAAAGGATAGAAGATATCATGAACCTGTGACACAAGGCAGAAGACCCATGAGTGATCTGTATGGAGACAGCAGAGACATCGCCAAGGGAGTCAGCGCTAAACTACCGGCCTTTCAAAGGAAAGGACTGGGGGAGAAATATCCCAGGTGAGCAGCTAGTGGGAAAAAGCTTTCCATACTCTCCTAATACCACAAAGAAACTTTGGGCCCATGGAGGCCGAAGGTTATTCCCTGTCCTTTACATCCATTACCTATCTAAACAAGCACGAATTCCAGGGATTGGGGCTGCTCATGCTTCCGAAATACCCCCAAAAGAATGGCAGTGTTGGGGCAGAAAGTGTTTATGTCTGAAGCGCCTGTGTTCACCAGGAATTAAACGAACAGCTCCAACTGCAGGGAGATGGCAGGATCCTCATCTCTTCCAGTGAGAAAGTTCTCCTCATGGCTTTACCAAACCCTCAGAATTAACACCAAACCTGGCACTACTGAGTAGCAAAGCAGTCTGCTTTGGACTAAACTGGACACACAGCCAACACAAAAATGGTGAACTGTGGGGGAGGAAGGGGCAGCCTGCGTTCTCCTCCCAGCCCCGAGCCTCTTACGTTTATCCACACATCAGTGGTTTCTTCATAGATCACAAATGGCTGGACATTTTCTGGCACAGTTTTGGCAAATTCAGCACGCTGCTCCTCATTTTCTGGGACTGGAATAAAGAGGGCTGGAGGCAAAAGGATTAGCTGCAGCCGCTGCTGAGGTCTGTCTAGGAACATAGCCCAGGCACTGGGGAAAGAAGATGGAGGTGAATGTCAGTACCACAAAAGACACGTCCCTTTCTAACACTTTTCCCCCCCACTGGCAGAAAGGCATCTGAATGCAAAGGTTTTCTCATCATTGCTGCTTTTGAATCTCCGGGAAGCTTTGCCAACAAACACGTGTTGCCAGACAACTCTGGTATTTTGTATTTCACAGGGGCATCGCTCAGACAAGGTGTCTGACAGCTTTGCCAAGTGTCTGTTCCAAGGGACCACTGTCAACAGAACCCTGTCTCCAGAACGTAACACTTCTTTGGACAGCCCCTCCACCAGGAAAAAAAAAATAAAAATCACTTTGTTTTCTAGCAAGCTCCTAACCATCACTCTTAAAGCGATCCAGTTGTAGCTTCCTCACTGCACGCTGCGCTAGCAGGGAAAGGCACAGACCTAAGACAACTGCCAAGTGAAGGAGTCGCTTCAGTCTCAGCCTTGCTCCTCTCCAAGGAGAGTCATTTGAAGCGTGCTGCACTGCAGGCCTCTCAACATGACAGATGGCAAGCCACCGCTGCACAGCGCGGCTACCCCAAGGCCTGGAAGTGCATCAAGGGAAGTTTCATCATTAAGACAGACTTTCAAAAGAGTCGGTTCTCCCCGAGCATCTCAGGGACTGTGGATTTCGTGAACTGATATATTCAGCACATTTAGATAAGCTCTGGTGTACACTGTAAGAATCACCCCTGGGATTACCTTCTGTAAAGCTCTGGGAATTTAGTTTCCAGAGCAGAAAATGAATTACGAGTTACAGAATGCGATCTTCAAAGAGAGCTAAGTCATCTTAACTTCATCTGGCCAGAAACTAGTTAACAGCCAAGCAAGCTTTTGAGGGGAAAAAATTAAGAGCTTTAAAATTTCAAACCAAGCAGATGGGTGTGAATTCTGTAACTCTCTGGGCAAGGCTGGCCAGCACAAGGCTTGAGTATCACCTTTGGAGCAACGGCGAGCTGTGGGAGCACGCTGGCCACGGAGCAATCTATCCCCTCGTACGCACTGCACCACACAAACTGCCCACCTTCCAGCTCACAAACTGGACCAATGAACAGTGATAAAACTGCTCTCAGTACCTTCTCATTTTCAGCAGGAAGCATATTGTGCTTGTGTTAAACATCTTCAACTCAAAAGAATCCCCTAGGACTGCCTGCTTAACACATCAACGTCATTTAACTTGGTGGTTGTGACTGACAGCCCACAGCTTGTCACTCTGGTCTACATTTAATTCCCACTTTTACCATGTTGTAACACTGAAGAAGCCAAATACTCGTGTGCCATTTCTGGCACTCACGGCTTTAAAACCAGGGCATGACTACAACACAAAGCATGTCGAGAGCTTGCAATAGTTCAGCCAGGGAAGCACTTGGAAGCATTAGGTTGGAAGAAAAACTTATGTACTATTTGCCGTCTCGGGTCCATCCGGCACGGGCAATGTACTCCACAGTCGGAAACAACGCAGCGAACGGTTGCACCAGCTCCTTGTCCTGAGCACACACGATCTGCATCAAAAGGAAGGTCCAACATCACATCAGACTGCTACCAGACCTCCTCACCTCCTCCCGTGGAAGCTCAGCGGAACGGGAGAATGAGGAAGTTTAACCGTTGGCACCAGCACGGGTCAGGCCAAGAGAAGCAAGCCTTCTCACAAATGGCAGGAAGAGAAGGGAAAAAACAAGCTTCAAAGCTAAATTATTCTGGCATTCAGCCACAGGAAAGGATACAGCCAGGGACTGAAGCCCAGGATTAGACTGGGTTTCAACCCTCCCGCTCTGCTGCTGACAGCGTGGTACATCAGGATAACCTCTCGTGTCCCTCCCCTCTCCCCGCTGCCTCTCCACCAGAACAATACTTGTCAGCTTTTTACAGTTTTTCTGTTTTGTGGATAAACACATAGAATCAGGTGCTAAAAGAGCATGAAAACAAAGGCTAACACTAGCTAGGATTTCTTAGTGAGTTTGTCTTAATTCTAGGGAGCTTCAGAAGCAGCCAACCCTCCTGTGCAATATCCCATTCTGAGTTGTTATCACTTACCTTCCCCTTGCTGTCTGTTTTAAATTCTGCCAGTTTTAATGTAATCTTGGGGTTTTTGCTGCCTGCGGAGAATGAGTGAAAGAACACCAAGATGACCAACTCGCACACCCCACAGTCATACACAATACAGCTCAGAGAAAAGAACTGTCCCCGGCCCTACTGAAATGCCTGTGTGTGAATGTACAAATATCAAATTCTGTGTGTGAGCAAACACCACTAATCACACGAGTCATTCTGGGTAGGGGAAAAGTTTGCTTTTGCCTTGCTTAGTTGCCTGTGCACGTTCTCAGGAGGAAGAGGAAAGACAGGATTCAAAATTTATTCCACGATATGCCACCAGATATATTGAATTTTCTCAGCAATCCTTTCACTTAAGCTGAACTTTAAATCCCATTCCTTTCTTGCAATAGATTCTGGGCTCAGAGACTCAATTAGGTCTCAACATTTACAACCAGCTTCTACATCCTAGTAAGTACCGGGATTAATCATGCAAAGTTTATAGCACAAATTCCACTGCTTCTGCCAGCGGGAGCCAAGAGCTGCATTAGCAGCCCTGCGGTATTTCACGTACCTGTCCTGGGGTACCGATAGGAGTCTGTTTTTCTCTCCTCCAAGGCAGGTGAAGGAACATGAATTATCTCCACCTCTGACTCATCCACTTCCTCATACAAGATCCGCAGTGTTTTTAAATCCTCTGAACCTAAGAACAGACAGTAAGCATGTTCACTACAGTGTTTTCCAGCTGGTTTTGGCTTTCCCGGAGCACTGCGGCAGTACATTCTGGGGCAGAGTGTACACCTCCTGCATAGCCACAGCTCCGAGTGACCACCCGCAGCACAATGAAAATCCCTCAGGGTTCTGTTCCTTCAGGTGGCCTCCCGAGAAACAGACCAAACCTGGGCCAAAGGAAAACCTTGCTCAAAATATCATTCAGAGCAGGGGCCAGCAGCAGTTACAGCGTCAGAATTTGCTAAGGAGAACACTGACCTTCTGTAGAAGCTGTGGGACACCACCAATAACCTGTGAAGCGATCAAACTCCTCCTGAATGACAAAAGTGGCTACACCAGCAGACTTGGGGTCATCAAGAACATTGGATAAACCTGGAGAGAAACAAGAGACTGTATTTACATCTCCTTGGAAAAAGCTGAACCAAAAAAACAACGTACTTGTAAGAAATAAGTTGTGAAGACATGAGTCCTTCCAGCCCAGATTTGTCAGAAGGAATTTGCATTTGAATCAAGCACGAAGCATCAGTTACCTTTATGGCAGTATGTCATCCGCTTCTCCTCTCCCGTCTCAATATTTGCTACCCACAGATCGTTGTTATTAATGAATGAGAAGAAGGCAGGGTCGGCAGGGCAGATCTTGGGATCCATTCGCGGCCCTGTGCACTGAGTCTTGATCTCCAGAGGCTTCATCGGAGACACCTACAGCAAGAGACACAAACAGCCCTGTCCCAAAGCAGCTCCCGGCTTCATATTTAAATCCTAAACCAGAGATACAGCACAGCCTGTGACATGATGGCAAACATAACCCTGGCAGGACACAAGAGAAATGACCAAAATCACGCAGATGTGCAGCCACCTCCAACCAAAACCAGTAAGTCCAACTCAGATGATATTCATCAAATCGTTAACACTCACCATGAAACCGTTCTTGCCCCCGTCTCGACAATGAAAGAGGCTGTTGCTGGCCTGGAAGAGGAACAGGCCACTCTCACTGTGGAAATCGTACGATGTTATACCAAAGACACCAAGTCGCTTGCGTTCTCTTAAGAGTTCCTCTTCTCTAGAATACATCCCATGATGAGGGGTTGCCTAGTGTTGAAGGAAAGGAAAAGCTGAAAGAATCTGCAAGGAAAGAAACTTTCACAGAACAGGAATGCTCCAGACCAGATAGTCTGTGAATGCCCAAAATACAAAATACCAGCCCAAAACCGCCAGCAGTCCCACCATACAGGTCCGTAACTGCTGTACTCTAGGCTACAGGTGTGGCCCAGGAGGATTACATCAACCTCACGCCCCAAAGTTCCCTCTGCATAAGGGAAATTAATTGCAAATGTAACATTTCTGCAGTTGGCACTTCAGCCTGAACTGAGGACAGCTGCACTTGCTCTGCTTATGCAAATCAGATGTAACCAATTAACTTAATGACTTTATCTGCAGCCTTCACAAAGAGTTTCCATGTCAGACACTGCAAACAAAAGCTCTTCCAGGGATCTTGAATTACCCTGAAGGGGACTAGCATTCCAAATGGGGTCAAGAGAGAAATTCTTTTCCACCAAGGACCTTTTCAGTAGGGAAGAAAGACAAACACCCTCCACTCTCTTCTTCAACGCTCTTAGGGACAAAGGACAGGAACATACTGAAATCAGGGAGGGGAAAATCCACCTCCTTCCTTGTTCCCTCACAACAGAGTGTGGGGCAGAAGCAGCAGTTTAAATTCAACTTTCCCAACCTCCTTAAAGGCAGAAAAGATACCAGGCAGGCATTCCAACGAGCACGGCAAGTGCCCAGACAAGATACTCAGAAGATAGCTTATAATCTGGGATAGACTACACGCTGGTTTAGAGTCCTCTCTGCTAGGTCAGCCCTTTCCTTGCCACATCAACGGCTGTTTCACCCTCACTCCAGCTCTGTTGTATGTACAAGTGACTATCTTGTACTAGGAAGCAAAGCAATTCTCGATACAACATTCCTACCAACACCTTTCTCTGCGTCTTATACGCTGCCACGCTGTTATCTCTGATGTTTAGCAGCGTAGCACCCACCGTACCAGCCCCACAACATCAGCCAGCTTTCCCAAACCTGGTTAACCCTGTCTCTTCATGCTTCCGCTTACCTGAAAGTGATCCAGCATCTGCTTCCACGACAAGAGCAGCAAGGCCTCCTTCCGTACCTTTTTGGGAATCTCTGAGTAAAGAAGGGAATTCTCTCGGCTACCATATGGCATCCCTATTAGGAGGACAAAAGCATCATTCTCCTTAAGATTAGTTAGCCAGGACAAAGAGGAACAAGAGCAAAATGAAAAAAATAAAATCTGATAACAGAGAGGTTGAGGCTGTCGAAAGGCTTCTGCCAGCTGTCACTGCCAAGCAGCTCTCAGTTCAATCACAAAATAGTATCTAAATTATTTAAATTTAGATAATCATTTATTTAGAAATTTCCCTAAGCAAGATTTAACACTAGCCAACCTTGTCGGAATTGGTTACGTCCAACTTTCCTCTCTGTGGACTGTTCAACCCACGCCCTAGATCCATTCTAAAAAAGCCACTCCCTGAATGGGTGACTCAACATTACTCTCCACATTTCTCAGCCAGAAATTTGCTACAGGGACTTCATTCAGGCCAACATACCAGCCTGCAAGAGGGGAAGAAAAAGCTTGGAAGCTTTAGAGAGCCCATTCAAATGTGGAACAGTACACTACACCGTCAAAAGACCTTGTCATTTTACATAAGCCTTCGACTGCGGTTATCAAATAAGCTGTTGGCCTTCATCCAATTTCCAAAAGCACCATGAAAAATTAAATATCCTGACACATGACTTTGGCAGTTTCAACAAAATCAAAGACCATGAACTTGCCCTCTACGTATGCTGTAGAGACTCCCTAGATCAGAATTTCACACAGGGAAATGTGCCCTGATATCGTGTCCTCTGCACATGTTCTGGGCAGAACAGGAAGATTTCTGAGCCGGTTAACTCAGCAGTACAGTTACTTAAAATTACAACTGAAATATTAATAAGTGCTCAGGAAGCAAAGCAGTATGTGAGCATATAATCCTCAGAGATACAGAAATACCAAAGTGCTGAGCATGTGGTGTTTAATATAAGCAGCATCTGCCATGATACAACATAAAATTCTACGGGGACAGCCCAGGAATAATTTAAGATGTCCAAACAGAAAAAAACTGCAGATTGGAACAAATTACTATATATACACACACTCGACACTCACGTGACTGTGCCCTGGAGTTCCTTTCTCTGTATTATATTAGTAGATTTTACAATGACCTCAGGCTGACTATAATCAATCAGCATTTACAAGAAAAATATTGCCTTTCCGCCCAAGAGACATTACACTTTGCTCCCAAGTGAACAAAAGCATTCAACCCCTACAGCAAAGTTCTTTAGGAACCTCCATCCTACTCCTCAGCACTCAGGGTTCACATAAAAACTTGAAAATGATATTTAACACTGGGACAGCGATAGCACGCTGATGTTAAATGCTTACGAACTGTTGAAATGGGTTCTGAGTATTTAACAGCACAAGGTCCGCAACTCAAAAGATGCTCATGGTGGGAGTAAGAAGAATCAGGATTTACCCTTTATCAACAATGCCTGAGAACAGGTACCCCAGTATTACCCGGCAGATACTGGGCTTAAATGGTGGCTCAACCTGCTCTGGGCCCTGTACGTCTCCCAATGGAAGAGAACGCTGAAAAGATACTCGTCTGTCTTCATCCCTGGCTCCACCAGCACACCCGTGCAGAACACCAACCGCCGGTAGTCGGTCTGGTTGCCATTTCATACAATAGAAGAACACTAATTTTTTTTTTTTAAATTAGCCACTTAGACCCTTAGTTCTTTAGTCATCTAGATCAAAAACTGCATCAAAGTCAACCTGGCCTTGAAATACATTCAGCTTTAAATCAAGTCTCACTGTTCAGACCGAAGAAGAACAATACGCCAACTCTGGATGCTGCCCTTTACAGCAGCACTTGTGTCACAAGAACGTACGAGGAACTGTCACAAATCAAGTCCCTGACACACAGGAGCTGCTTAATGGCAGAACAAACCAGTCCCTCAAATCCAGCATCCTATGTCCTACAGCGACCTACACTCCACAACTCAAAAAAGAAGAAAAAAAACCCAGGGTCACTTCAGGAAAGCAGCCAGCTGCACGGAGCTGCACATCAGGCAATTTCCTTACTGGCCCAGTAACACCCAGCTCAAGCCCCAAAAGCACAACAAACTCTTTATAGTCTATAAAGCCTCCCATGTTACCAACCACAAAATTATCCAGTTACTAAAATCCAACCCCTCTGTCGCTAATTACACTGTGGCTCCGACTGTAATGAGGGACCTGTACAACGCAGCACCCGGCTCTCCTCAATCCTGCTGTCAGGAAGAGGATATTTCCCTGTGAATTCCATTAATAGTTCATTCCCACCTAACCTCTGAAAGCATTCCACCTACACGGTACTTCATAAAGCAGGGAGACACCACCACCCCGCCATTAACACCTAGAACTCACAATATATAGTCAGTAATTACCGACAGCGAATTCCTCAGAAAGGCAGTCTGCTTGATCAGTCAAGTAAATCCCATTTTTCTCCTAAGCTACAGCGGCACAGGACAGTCCTGAGCACGAGGAACATCCCTTCTGTCGCCTCATCACCTGGAGTGACCTGGGTTGCCAAAGGACACCGCGTTCACACCTCCGTCACGAGGCAGGGCTGGCTAGACAACACTTCCCCTTGTCACGTAGCAGAAACCTGTGGTTAAAGCGCTTGTCTGGGACCGGAGAGGCCTCAGCACAGTTGCAGCCTTTAGACTGAGCGTGCAACCCTTGAGCAATGTTAATCTCAGTTCCCCCATCTTATAAATGGAGATACCTCCCATCCTTTTCCTCGCCTGTTTAGGTTGGAAGCTCTCCCGTCACACATTCCCACCCGGCGTCTGGCACGTTGGCTTACCCAGGTAATAGAGACGATGAGAATGCGGGCTGGACTCTTCTGTTTTCCGGACAAACTGGAAATCATGGGGAGCTTTGTTCACTATCATGCCCGAATACTTCCTGCTGCTGTGGATAATGTCACGCAGCCCATCCCAAGAATGCTTTTGCACCTGGAATTGGGAAGGCACATCCTCCATCTCCACCACTTCAGAGCTGTCTGATAGCGTGTCCACTGCAGTCATCCTCTCTTCCCCTTCAGAACTGGACAAAAAACTGAGGGAGAGAATTAAACCATAAAAATCAAGCAGGCAACATTTTCTTGCTTAGAGAAAGCTCTAAGCGTGCAACAAGCTGAAGAGAACAAGGACACGAACTACAGATCCTAGGGTTCCCTGTGCCCTAAGATTACATTTTAAACATACGTTGACGTATTGAAAGGAAAAGTCCATCTCCCATCCCATGTTGAGTCCTGTAAATGAAGATATAAAGCTCAGAAAACTCACTCTTCCCAGGACTAGTTCTGGAAACACGCTGTTAAAGGAACGACAAACTGCAGATTCTGGTACAGCAAACAATCCGCTTGACTCAAAGGAAAACCACCCCAGGAATCTGGATGGAGAAGTCATCAAAGCTGTGACCTATCGTAAAGGCATATAAACTTCTGCCCTGGAAGACCATAAAAGTAAGGTCGCCTTCCTGTCCTAAAGGAAAACCTGCTCATCCCTTAGAGAGAGAGGTTTCAAGTCCAAGCACACCACCTCACCTACCTGAAGAGCTATCGCAGCCAGGAACGAGGGAGGAGAGATGGTAAAACAGGAAGAAAACAGCGCAATTGTCTCTGCTAACAGCAAGAAGGCAGCAGGAACAGACCCCGGCCGTATCCTGCAAAGCGTGGCACGCGTTCCTCGTGCAGTTCCAAGCTAGCAGTTCTTGAATGAGAGTCTACAAAAACCGCCTCCACATGCAGCTCCAGCAAATGCTAATTTGAGGAGAGGTGGACTAACAGACTTGCCCAAGGTCAGTGATGTAACCTGTTGCAGAGCAGGAATGAGCCTAGGACCAGGGAAACCAGTTTTTGTCACCCCGTTCCAGAAGCTGGATTTCCCTCCACCAGGACTTTTTAGTAGTTTTGGGGGAATCTGGAAGAATGGAACAAAGAATTTCAGAACTACTTCAGTTTACTGAAAAAATAGGCTGGAGGAGTTTGCTTCATGGAGGCAGAACCGCTGCGTTGACACAGCATCGAGAGGCAAACCAGTGACTCAGGATCTCACCAAAAGAGGCTTTGGGCTCAGCAGTCCCAAGGTTTACATTTCCAAATGAGATGTTTCTTGAATGCCGCCTGTCATTTGGGGCACTCTGACAGGAGAGCAGCTTCCAGGATGAAGGATTAAGCAAGAACCACACAGCAACCAATTCCTGAAGACTTCAGCCTCAGGGAGATGCACAGAGTCCTTTCCCAGCAGACAGAATCAGGGGAAAGGAGAAGGATGGTTATTTATATCAGCACAAGAAAACACTCTCCTCTGCCCATTTTTGACCAGGACTGTTTCTCAGGAGAACCCCAAGAGTTCCTTGAGGGTTCCCCACCAGTTTCCACCTTCTGACAAGCTCTCTAAAAGGAAGTTCTCACTTAGTTTGACACCTTATGCAATTACAGCAGGAGAGGAGCAAACCTAAATCAAAGGACATCTGGATTTCCTTACACTACAGGCACACAGTACGAGGGCTGTAAATAAAACCACATCTTCAAACTGCTAAGTCCCTAAATTCCACAAAATGTGCAAATAATAACAACACAAGAACAAGCTCCTGAAATAAATCTGTAGGTACTTACTGCCCCACAGTAAATCCACAGCTTGAAAATTAATAAAGAAGAGTATTTCCCAATCAAAGCCAGGCAGGAAGCCCAAGTAAAACCACAAAAGAGAACGTGACGGGATGTTCTAAGGCTGCGAGTGCATCTGTGGCCTCTACTGCCTGTATCCAGGGTCTCCATTACAGCAACTAAAATCACATCTGAAGGCAGAAGTGTCACCAATCAGAAACACATGCCAGGAAGACCACAAAACCCCATAAACTGGGTACAATTCTCTCAACCCAATCCCACTGCAGGTCGAGTCAGTCAATTAAAATAATCTGGCTTTGGCTCGAGACGCCTGACCCTTAGGTTACTCTCACCCAGCTGATGAAACCATCTTACTCAGCCAGCTTGACGCCTCGCAAGGGAAAGTTGCACCTTTAAGGGCTCAAAATAGTCCACAAATGTAATCCTGGTAACTGTCCCAAACTGGGCTGGAGGCTGGAGTCCCTCCCGAACTCCACTGCCACGATTTCATGATTCACTAGGGAAGTAAAAGGCACAACTTTTACCTTGGTACTGCTCTCATCCTGGCGATTCTGACGCCAGAGCAGAGCGGGGCAGTGGGATAAGTGAAGCAGCCACCACACAGTTAGGAGAAAGCGCTGGGAAACGCCGCTATCCCAGCTGGAGTGTGGTGGGGGCTCGCGAAACCCCGGTCCCTACTCAATACAGAATAAACAGAAAATCCAATCGCTTCACCCATCACTACAGCCACCTCTTGGACAGAGCACAACAAACACTGGGCAACACCAGACTGGCAGTAACCACGCATAAGGAGTAACTTATCTACCTGAAACTGCAGGGTGAATTTTGGGATGAAATTTTTCAAGGGTGAACTGCATCGAGACACCAACTTCAACACTTTTACACTTAGACAGTCTTGAAACTCTGGCATCAGTACAGCGCATCCAAGATTTACACCTTACTGGACTCACAGTGCTCCTGCTGAAGCATTGATTTAGACGATTCAGTTGCAGAAGCGCTGCTAACCCCACTCCCAAAAAATCTAGCTATCCCTCGGAGGTCTTTTTCCTGCTTTTTCTGCCCTGGATGGATCAGATGCACACCCACCAAGCCCTTCTTCAGGGGGAACACATTAGAATGAAGGCAACCAGCAAGTGCAGGTGGGACCGTCAGCACAGGAAAAAAATTGTAAAGCCTGGAATTGGAAGTCAGTGAAACGAGTTATCTTCCTGAGTCACTTCCTGAGCCACAGATCCTGACACAGAGCTCCCCCAGGCAGAATTACAAACTTAGGATTTTTCAGAAATCTCATTCACTCCAAGAGGTGATTATTGCTCTGTCCCACACAAGTAAAGGCCAATAAAGGCCCTGGGAGGAACCAGGGCACATACCTTCTCCAACTTCCTGCAGTCTCGTTTTCCAGACGAACCCTCTTTATCTTCTGCATTAACTACTCAGCAAGCTGGGCAGGACAGGAAACTAGGAAGGAAGAGGGAAAAAAAAAGGCAAATTTCATATAACTGCAGTTTCCCCTGTCAGAGGAATAAGGCTGTGTGAAAGCATCCTCCATAGGTCACATTTCCAACTGAGTGCAGAGGCACAAACAAAATCCTTGGTTTGCATTTTACAGTCCAAACTATTCCGCCAGCACCCGGATATTAACAACCCAGATAAACCAGAGAAAGACTTCTTCACCTGAACAACAGGACTCAGTGAACTCTGTGGCCTGCCTCTTTCTTCCCTAGAAATTTCTTCTTAAAATCTGAGAATCCTCACTTCTGACCGTTCCTTTCATTCCCTTCCCAAAAATCTTTACGTTGGCTGAAGGATCAAGTACTAAGAATTGAGAACGCAAAGGTCTGGTCCATACAATTAGAGGCAAGAGTCAAACCAAGGAGCACCCTAAGGAGCCAGACAGAGGGTCAGCAGCCCCACAGTCTCACCTGGGACATAAAAACCGTGTTCGTGGACTGCTGCTCCCCCCGCCTCAGCCCGAGCTGCAGAGGAACCCTGGCTCACCACACAAGCCCATTTTCCATGGGCGTATGAAGGCACTACCTTCACTATCATCCTCTCTAAAGTACAAAGATCTTTGTCTCTTCTCCACAGATAGCTCTGAATCACAGACACGCCCGAGATCTGCCACTGTCTTTTCCTGAGGCCCCTGCTCTGTCCCAACAGCCATTTCTCCGCCAAAACTGCACTCACGGAGGATCAGGAGAGACAAAGCGTCACAAAGACGCACCAGAAGCGAAGTTCCTAAACTGCACAGAACAGAGAGGGAGGAAGTAGCAGCATCCAGTAATTTAAGGGCAATTTTTGATGCAAGGACGAAGGGCAGCGGGAGCGATGCTCAGGAATGCTGAGTAACCTGGTCTGATCTCGCAGCTGACCCTGCTCTGAGCAGGGGGTTGGACCAGAGACGCCCTGAGGTCCCTTCCCACCTCGGTTACTCTGTGATTTTAGTGATTCAGAGGAACATCCCACCCGCCACAGCTCACACATCTCACAGAGGAAAGGAACAATCCCATTCTGCGATGCTGAACCCAGAGAAAAAGAAACTGAACAAAACAGACAGGAGAGATCAGAAAGCCAGCACGAATCACGAGCGGCATTTGTCAGCGAGGGGCCTGCTGGTGCATTCAGAAAGAGCCAAACCAACCCAGTCACCTAGAGAAACCCTCATAAACGCGTCCCTGGCACGGCCAGGAGCTTTAAGACCTCCTCCTCCAAAAAATAAAAGCAACTGAGGGTGGGATAAACCGGTGGGGATTTCTCCACAGAGGGACGAGCCCTGGCAAAGGCTGCGAGCAGCCTGCATCCACCCCTGCGCCGGTGGGAGCCCTGATGGGGAGCCCCAGCCCTTGCTGCTGAGGGGAGGCTGGGCCCCGGGGCGCACAGAGGGGGGGCCCAGGGGACAGAGCACCCTGTCCCCCCCTCCACAGCTGGAGAGGGGTCTTTCCCTGTGGAAAAAGAGGAGTGAGCAGCTTCTCACCCACCCTCACAGACCCCAGGTTGCTGAGGGGGGGGCAAACCCCCCCACAGCCCCCCAGCAAGCTGCCCCCCCCCCATCACTCCATCCCTGGGGGG
>WKFP01014888.1:435943-466955 GCA_011057875.1 Pterocles orientalis | reverse complement strand
TGCGGGAGGACGGGACTATTCGTCCTAGTGGGGGGAGTAAAGAGAGAATTGAGGCTGGTAGAGGGTAAAAAAGGCACGAAGGGAATATTCTTCACCACACAGCCGCCGAGATGGGCCCGTAATGCAGCGTTTATTGCCGCTGTGGGGCAGTTGCGATGTTATTCTCGGCGCTCGCCGCGTCTTTTCCCCCCCGCGTCTGGAGCATGGTTGGGTCCCGGCGGCTGAGGTTGCTGAGGCGAGCCGGGAAAACGCTTCTTACCGAGCGTTGGTGGTATAGTGGTTAGCATAGCTGCCTTCCAAGCAGTTGACCCGGGTTCGATTCCCGGCCAACGCAACAACAACATTTTTTTTTTCATTTTTGTTTTTCCTCTTTTCGAACCGATTCCTGAGCTAATCCCCAACGCGTCCGCACGCGGACCGCTCCGCCCGGCTGCGTTTTATCCCCTGAACCCCGGTGGTCGCCAGCCAGGCGCGGCGGGACGCGGGCGCTGTCCGGTGGTGCGGCACACGGTGCCGTTATTTCTCTCCCAGCTCATGGCGGGACCCCGAATCGTCGGGAAACTAAATAAAACCGAAAGCAAAAAAAAAGAAAAAAGAAAAACACCAAACTCAAAAAAAAAGCAGGTGTTTCCGCCCGGGATCGAACCGGGGACCTTTCGCGTGTGAGGCGAACGTGATAACCGCTACACTACGGAAACCCGCCTGAACGTTTTTGCCGGGCGGCGCCCGATGTTCGCGCCCTCCTGCGCGGGCCCCCGCCATCGCCGGACGGCGCGTCCCTCGCTCCCCTCACGGCAACCTCACAAAAACCACCCCAAACACTGAGAAACGCCGCGCGGGATTCCAGATTATTAGCGTTAACGAGTAATTAGCGCTTCCAGAGGCCCACTCACCTCAGAAGGCGCCTGAGGTGCGTGTTCCCAGGCCGCGCTCGGCTGCGTGTGGGTGCTGCTCCCCTCAGAAAGGGACGGAGCCCCAAAAGGAACCGCTTCCCGCTGCGGGGGAGCAGGAGGGGCTCACCCCAAGCCAGCGTGGCCTGGCCTCGGCCCCTGCTCCAGGCCATGGGGGCTGCTGGGAGGCCTGGGCCTGCGCTCGCCCCCCAGGCCCGGGCCTGTCCCTGGGGCCCCCGGACGAGCCCAGAGCCAGGCCTGGAGGCTGGGCGCCAGGGCTTGGGCCATTTGTGAAGAAACATCTTTTCTTTCTGTGGGCAGCTGCCACCAGATGTCGGTAGAATAGTGGCCACAGGGAGAGGAGGTCCCTGCGGAGCTGCTCAGGAGGGAGAGGATCCAGCCCAGGGGACAGCAGACAGTTTTCTGAGCAAACACACAGACCTTTGGTGGTCTCCCTTCAGTTTTCCCTCCCTGCAAATTAAACTCTTCTAACGCACAGTGAGCCAGGCTCTGTTCTCATCACCAGTGTCTCTCCAAGGCGGTGGGAGCTGTGCAAGAAGAGGGGACAGAGCAGGGTGACAGTTTCCCGTAGGTGAGGGCTTGGGTGAAACCTCTGTTGACACTCCCAGATAGTTCTAGGAATGTGCTGGTTCCTCTTCTTTTATCTTAATGCACTGCTAGCAACTCGTACACCCATGGCAATCGTTCTTTTTTTTTTAGTAAAACCTCAGCCCTTGGAATCAGGTGGTAATATGAGAAGTATTTTTTCTGGTTTGTTTTGTTTGTCGAAGTGTTTTTCTGCTCTGCTGGCTGCAGAGAAAAGCTTAGAAGGGAGAAATGAATCATAAACCCAGATGGAAGTGAAAAGAACCTAACTTTTAATAAAATGTACTTTTAATAAAACCTGCTTTTAATTTTACTCATTTAGCTCATCTCTTGATTTGGAGCCAAAAGGGATAGAGAGGAAGTTGTCAGGTATCCTTATCTCAAGGGCTTGCCAGTACTTTCTTCTGATTTGACTGGCAATAAGGATTAGAACATTAAAGCCCATGATCAACCTGAAGCCTTGGGACTTGTTTGCTTCGTGTTGCTGTTAAATATCACGGTGTTGCACTCTTTTTGCCTGCAGCTGGCAGAGCCGGCACGAGAGGACTCTGGTAGCAACCTTTGCCTTCTGCATCAGCTGAGCGTGCTGGGGGCAAACCTGATCAATAGCTGGGGGCAAAGTCCTCTTCCTCGAGCAGAAGGAAGTGGATCTATAAGTGACCCAAGACCATCAATGGAAAGATTCAAATGCTTTGGGTTTTGTTTTCTTCCAGAGACGTCTTTCAGTCTGGTGATCGGTGGAGAAAGGAGAGCTGCACACCCGACAGCCCCAGGAAGGAAGGTCGTGGAAGGTACCTGTGGGAGGCAGAGGCAGAAATTAGATGAAAGATGATGTGCTGCCGGTGTTCACTCCCAAACCCACACAGTTAAGGTATTGCGCTGGTCCTTCGTTGAGGCAGCACTGGACTCTGGTAGCCTTGAGGCATCATGTAGATGGGTCGTGGGCTCTAGATCCTCCTCGCATGGGCAACTCTGGCTTTTAGGATCCAGACAAAGCTTATTGGAATGGCTCCTGGGGATGTTATTGCTTTTCTTACAAAGATCCGTTGTCAGTGACGGCTCAAACTTTGCCCCACAAGGCAAAGAGACTGGGAGCATTTCAGCCTCCCCTCCAGCCCCTGACCTATCCTGCTTCCTCTGCTCCCAAGACTTACCCCCCCGCGGCACTGTTTGTGTGTGAGAGCCCCCTCTGCCTCACCCCCCAAGGACAGTCTCTAGAGCGCTAGGAAAGACTGGTACATAAATACAGAGGAAAAAGAAAACAGGGGGCTTATTTGGAGGTGGAGGATGGATATTCTCTACTATTATCACCAGCATCTGCCCTTTCTGAACAAGGGAACCCTCCCCCCGCCAGCCTTTTCACCAGTGCGCTGAAGGCGGCCATGCTCTGCTTTGTTTGCCTGACACGCTGCGATGGCTGTGGAGTCCCATTCTCCCCTTTTCCTCCCTCCGCTCCCTAAACAGCCTGCGTGGCTGCTACAAGAGAGGGAAGCTCGGAGCACTGTGGAGCAGGAGAGTTGACAATCAGGGCTGGGAGACAACGCTGCCTCGCACAATACCCCCCCAATTAGCCATTCATTTCTGCTCCCTCTGAAATGGGGAGCACAGCCCTTGTGCTGGGAGATAAAACACAAACGGCTTCAATAGCACTGATTTAAATTAGGTCAGGCTAGCTTTTGTGCGGCGGGGACCACACAATAGCAGTCGCAGGACTGTGGAGGGGAGCAGCATAAAGGAAAAGAGGCCAAGCAAGTGGCACAGATGCTAGGAGTTGGTGGGTGCTGGGAGATGAGGGGTGTACGTATGGGAGTGATAGCAGAGGGGCAGACACTCCAGCCAGCGCGTGATGCTAGTACATAAAAGGGGGCACATGGGCAGCAGGGGACAGAGAGGTCAAATACCGGCTCTGCAGAAACAGAATTATCAGCTCGTTCTGCCACACCAAGGGGCGCGAGAGCACTGCTGTGCATCCCTGAAAACTGGGCTTTAATCACAGCTGGCTATGAGGCAAAGGGGTGACAATGACGTTGACCCATAACATCCTCCCAGCGCAAGCCCTGGCCATCATATGGGGGAAGAGGGGCAGAGACCCTCTGAGGCCTTTGTACTAAGGGACTTCTTGTACCTCAGGCCTGGACATACTGCTCTTCCTCTTGGCAAAAAAAAAATAATATTGCAAAGGGACAGTAGTTTTTCTGGAACGCACAACAAGTCAGGGTGTGACACATATGATGAAGCCCCAGAGACCTGGGCTGCAATTATCAGCATTGACCAGGGTTTGCAATTTCCTTCCCCCCCTCAGTTCATCAGAAGTCCACACCCAGCCTGAACACCTGACGTGCTCCGAAATCCTGCACTCGGTGCTTTATCGGTTGGAGGGTTTGGGTCAAAATCAGCAGCTCCTTCCAAATGATCCCTTTCCCCAGGTTCTCAAAGACATCCGAGTGTCTGCCTTCAGAGAGAGGTCCTGGAGACAGTTGCCCAGGAGAATATAAGCACTGGAGACTAGTCCCAGTTCACCCCACTATCATTAATATCGGTATTGCTGTTATTCCAAGGGTCACGCAGGTGTTCGTGTTTATCTGGCAATGGGAGAACACGAGAGCAGCGTGCTTTCTTTAGCAATAACGGCGTGCTCAGAGCTATCACTAAGAGCCTGATCTTTTCAGGCTGGGCTGAGCAAGCTGTTGTCAAGGTCTAAATGAGTTTAACCAGGTGAGTCCATATGCAAAGGGAGGTCAGGTAAGTTTAAAAACAAGATTTCACCCCCCCATAAGTCTCCCAGGCAGAGAAGTGTCTCACTGAATGGTCTTTTGTGACTTGGATTGGATTTGTACAGGTAACACTTTGCTACATTTGGTCAAAGAACCACTGATGGGAGAAAATACAGGTGTGGAAAAGTTGAAAGACATAACCAGTGTTTAATAGGGTGTTCTTCAGCCTTTTTGAATCAAAGGACAACCTGATATTCTTTGGCAGTTGCAAGAAAAAGTTGTAAGCAAAGAAAACACTTATTTAAGCAAAATGTTTATTGTATTACAAAGTCATAATTTTCTTGCTAGAATTACAGGCGTTATAATTTCAACTACTGGTAGTAAAAAACTGGGTGAGCCAAAGAACTGAGTGTGCCAGCCAGTGCCAAAAGGAGAAAATTAGGTTAAACGGCGAATTATCAGTTATTCTTACTCTCCTTCATTTGTTTCTTCACATGGGAATGACTTTTTTTAAAACCCAAGACAACAAGAGTCGTATTCTGACCCCCAACGGTCTCTGCAGTTCACAGGTCGATTTAAACATACCGCTTCCTGCGTGCACTCACCGACAGCAGAATATTCGGCGTCCAGAAGCTGATATTGGAGAGATACACACTGAAAATAAGATGCCCTTTTCTAACAGTGAGTGTAATTAAGCACTGAAATAGTGCCTGTTGTCGGGAGGTGGCCCTGAAGGCATCAAGCCAAAACGAGACGTTGCTAAAAGGTATGTTCGTGTTCAGCCAGATGGTCAGAGCCTTGATGCATGAAACACCGAGTGAAATTATCTACCCAGTTTATGTAGGAAGCCCGTCTGGAGCAACCATAATAGCCCTAATTTCTCTCAAAACACAAATATATGGTTGCTAGTTTTCACTGCTTTACCACTACGCTATTTGGCATATTTTTAGCCTTTTAGTTGTGAGAACACAACCAAAACAACACAAGTCCCACTTTCTTTTGCATTTTGTTTTACTTTCTAAAGCCCCTGTCCATGCTGCAGTGAAGACTGGCAGTGCCCAGATACCAAAAGCACTTTAACTGGTAGCACAAAAATCTGTGTTCTCCGATTTGTTCTGCTCCTGTACTCCGCTCGCTTGCTGCTGCCTCTCGGTGCCTCTCCCGGCACATGGTGCCGTGCACAGAGAGAAGAGGCAAGACTCCTGCTCTTACAGAAAACTTACAGATGTGATCCCTGGGGGTTCCAAACAAGAAGACAAAACAATTATATATAATCATGTTAACAGTGCACACATACACATATATAGATAAATCAGAACTATACAATTAGGTGTATATATAGCCAGAGATCATTATTCTTAAGCAAATGGCACGACTGGGGATGGTCCTGGGTGGTGATTTAGTAAATGCCAGGATTACTGAGATGGACTCTATAACCTGAAATGCTCATTTGGGTCCTTCAGCTCTCCGGCAACCCAAGAGCCACTGCAGAAACAAATATGTTTTGCAGAAGGCTGGTTTATTCCCTGGATATTTATTTGCTGCTTTGGGGTTATTTTTTTTTCTATTATTAGTATTATTATTATTTGTTTTGTTTATTTCTTCTTTTATCAGCTCCAGCTGAGATAGGAGGGGGTGGGAGGAGGGTTTTGTTCCTCTGGAGATAACAGGAGGCTGTGTCTGTGCAGCCATGGTGACAAGATCCAGGGCGCTTTCTGGCTTCCAAGCAATTTGCTCCTCACCCTGGCTCCCAAGGAAAAGTGGGGCAGAGAGAGAGAGGAGCTTTTGTTTCTCAAGTGCTTCAGCTGTTGCAACTAATTAAGCGAAGAGCTCTAGTGCCTTCCCACCTCCCAAGCCTAAGGAGGATCTTAGTTGGGGCGAAAGGAGAGTCAAGAGGCTGTGCTGCTGCTTCTCAGCACCCTGCTCTCCCTGTAAGGCTCTTCTGTTTCATCCTTGCTCTGCCACAGCTTCACTGGGTGACCTGTGGCCAACCCTACGCCGCAGATTCCCTGGCTGCAGGGGGGAAGAAATGAGAGAGACCAGGCTCAGCGCGAGGCCAGATGGAAACCACCACCCTGCTGTTCAAGGTGTTATTAGCGGTTTAATGCAATATGTTCCCAGCTTCTCCGACATGCTGGCTACCACCAGATTGCTCTTTCCTTCTCCAGCCTTCCCTGGGTGTCATCCCCTTCCCTCTCTCTCTGAGGCAGGAGCTCCTTCCCTGAGCTCTAACAGCATTTTTGAAACCTCCCCTGTGTGCCTCTTTTTAACCCCCTCCAGTGTCACCAGAATGTGCTGGAGAAGCCAGGTGAGCTGTCAACAGCCAGCTATCAGGCAAATTGCCTTCGCCCTGGGCAGTTGTGCCTTTTTGGACAGGAAGAGCAGGGTGAGTAGAGGGCAGAGTTAGTGTGAGGGAACTACAGAGCCTCTACCCAGTTCTGCAACAGGGAACCGAAGCTTTGCATCCCTGTGGGAAGGACCGCAGAAAGGAAAAGAGGGTGGAGATGTGGAGAGAAGAGAAAAAAATAATTAATGTAGGGAATAGGAATGGTGCAGGAATCCAACAGCCCACAGAATGGAGCTCCAAGCCCTGGCTCAGCTCTGCAAGGTGCCCAGTCACCAAGGACTGGATCGAAGTCGTGGCTGCTCCCCGGTGCCTCTGCGCCCACTGAACTCTGTTGGATATCTTCAGCCCAGGATCTTGCAGGGAGAAATTTAGGGCCTGGCTCAGAAACAGATGGTCTCCCTCTTGGGCCCCATCTGCCAGGCAACGCTGGAGCGGCTGGTCTCTGCAGTGCTGAGCAGAATCTTGTTTACCTTCCCCTCCTGTCGGCAAGGTGTTACACAGGGTAACCGAGCCCTGCTGTCACAGGTCTGGATCTCCAGGAGTGGCCAGGACTCAGAGGTGCAAGAGCACAACCCAAGAGCTGTCTGGGAGAGGGCCAGGCAATGGGGCATCAGCCAGCCCTCATCTAAGTCAGAGTCCAGCCCGAGAAGAGGGCTGTATTGTGAGGGGTCAGGGTGTTGTTTGGGAAGCCCTTGATGCACGTGGGCTAAAGGAGAAATCTGGAGGAAAATTTCACAAGGGGCTGCCTGCAGGAGAGTTTCCAGGAGCAATGGGCACATGAGCTGGTTAGCATCTGGGCTGCTACAAAACACACGGTGTGTGTGGTGCAGGTCTTTGGCACCAGCCGTGCCTGGAGCCAAGTTCTGAGCATGCATTCATGGTTCCAGAATTGAGGGAGGGGGAATAACAGCAGCCTGCCTTCTAAGACCCAAGTAAGTGTGATTTTCAGGGTGTCTTGGTCTTCTGGAAACCCCAGTGAGCTCAGCTTACTCAACCTTAGCATTTCTGGCCAGGCAGAAGGCTAGTGGCTGCTCTGGAAAAGTTCAGCCTTAATGCTCCGAAATTTCTAGTAGAATCCTTGTCAGCAGGAGAGCCAGGGCCTGAACTGGCCCTTGTGCTGGACTCTTCCCACACCGACTTTTGAAGATGAGGATGGCAAGACAGCGTTGGAGAGGTGGACCAGTACCTTACAGACATTCCTTCTGTCCCTGCTCAGGGCATAAAACGGTCTCCATCCCCCTGGGATGCAGAGAGGTGTCTCTAGACAGTATTAAGTACACACAGAACCAGCAAGCGAGACCCGCTCCGCTTTAGCAGCACCAGCCAAAATGACCGCAGCACAGCTGATAAAAGAACTTTTTCTTTTCTAGGTTCTGATACTGAAGCCCAGCATCAAGGACTGCAGAGGATATCGTGCATCCGTGCGCTAGCGCATGTTTTCCGGAGCCCTTGGCCCCAGAAGGCAGGCTGGTGAGGTCCTGCTCTCTTAGGTTGCCAGGTTAGGCAGTCAGCGCTCTAATGGTGCTTGGAGAGCGGGGGGCACGGAGCATCACTTTATCCCCTCCCCTGAGGGTTCCCATCCATAGAGGCTCCGGCACAGGATGCTGCCTGTGTCAGCTCTGCAGTAATCAGCCCAGAGGCAGAAAGTGGAAACTTTCTGGTTGCAGCCACTTAGTTTCATTAGAAGCATCAAAAGAGAAAACAAGCCTCAGGTGGGGCAGCGAGAGGCAGAGAGATCCAAGAGGGGAGGGAGAGGGGATTTGCAGCTTTGTTTTACATGTCAGTTAGCAGGTAAGCTTCAGCTAAGGACTGAAGAAGGGAAGAGGGGCAGAGAGACAGCCTAAACTGGGGGCTGTCACCCATATTGTTCCAGGAGCCGTCAGGAGATCATACAGCGCTGTAAATGCTGCTCTAACACTGTTTCACGAGACCAGAAGTAGGTCTCAGCAGAAGTCCCTTCCTGTTGTCCGAAGGCTCCCTCCCTCCCTGCCTCACATCCCTTCTTGAAGAATTTTGTCTGAATTTCTTTTCAAAACCCCTTTGCACTAGAAATTGTATCCCATTCCAGGACTTCATCATCCCTATCACTACAAAGAATTTTCCCCGATGTCTAGCCCAAGTCTCCTTTGTTCAACACAAACACGACGCTGTTCAGAGGTGGAATATTAAGGGCTGGAGTCGCTACCGTAAAAACATTGATTTCAATGAAGCTCAGCTCAATGGAGAGAAGTCCGCCCAGCCTTGTCCGTCCCCCGTGTGCCCCAAGAGGATGTTTTGTGTCAGGCTAAATGCCTCTGTAAGTGCCTCTCAGCTCTGCACTCATGGTGAGCCATTCTGCAGACACACTGAGGCAGGCAGAGCGCAGGATCAGGCCTGTAATCACATTTCCTTTTGGCAGCAGGTATTTTTCAGCCTTGGTCTCCCTGGGCAGTCTGAGTGCTGTGGCTGTAGGCTCTCCTGAGCAGACCCAGTAGCCCAGCCCGGTTGGAATTCTTCCGCCAGCAGCAGCCCGCTGCCCCTCACCTCCCATTTCGTTCATCTGCTCACCCAAGAGCAGAAATTAATTCAGCTGCACACCTCGAAGCCCCATTTCCCTGCTTCTGTTTTTCACTAAACCATCTCAAATAAAGCAACACATGCACACCAGTGACTTGGGAGGGCTTTGGGAGCGGGACGGAGCTGTGCACATCGGGTAGGCAGGTAGTGGTTGGGGGTTTGCTCCCTGATCAGAACCAGCAGCGGGGATCTTAAATTCAGAAAACACCAATCGTTTGATGACTGTCTCTTGTGGTTAATTCTGCCCCACCGTATGTCCAGAGCTGAATCCTGCCTCCAGCTCTGCTTCCTCTGTGGGCAGCGGCATTTCTAGTCTTCTTTCCAGCTGGGAAAGGGATCTTTTTGGCTAGGAGGGGAGCACAGGTGTCAAAAAGATGCCGTGGACCATAAAGACCAATATTTGCATCTCTATTTCTCACTCAGATGCAACAGATTTCTGTAAGATTGAAAAGGAGAGCTGAAGGTTTGACGATGGCCGTGACATAGCAGAGCTGTGACTGAGCTAGTAGTTGAACTAGAATTACTGAAAAAAAAAGGCAGGGCTCAGAGTGGAGTTGTTAAATACTGCGGTACCTCCTGGATTCCTGCTCCAGTTTCCACCAGTAACCCTGGCCAGATCCTCCTGCCTTTGTATTCTCTGTTCTATAGAAAATCAGGGATCTGCAGTCAGGGAGCAGCAGCTATTTTGATAAATAAGGCAGGAAAAAGTGACCAAGAGGTCCTAGAAGAACAGATCCCAGATTCCTGAAATCCCACTCATTAAAAAGTCTTGCCTCTTTGTTTTTGGTCCGTGCCTCCTTGTGGACACAGATGTGATGTTATTCCCACACGCATGAGCAGTTGTTTTTATGTGAGCTCCTGTCTGTGAGCCACACATCTCCTGGCTAGAAGGGTTTGTTTGTTAGCCTTGGAGATTTCAGCAGAAATAATCATGTTTGGAGACACCTGCACCACTCTCCAGCGAGCTCTGCCCTGAGATGACGAGGGGCTCGGACAGGGAGCCCAGTCAGCCAGGAGATGGAGCAGCTTGCCTTCTCAGCATGGTGCACGCAGAGGACTGGCGAGAGAAAGCCTGGGCCCTTAGCAGGGCTCTTCTCTTTGATGAAGCAGATGTGACTGCTTTTTTATGCCACAACCGCTGTGTGTTTGCAAAGAAGCAAAAAGGCTCGCAGGTTTGCGGCTCAGGGCTGGGACACAGGGCCTTTCATTTTCTTCAAGGGCTCTCGAGGAAGATCTCATTGTACCTGCCTGGAATTAATTCTGCCAATCCCCGCTCTGATCGCAGACTCTCCATGCTGGAGTTGAAGAGACACCTTCCATTTTATTTCTTCTCTCTGGGACAAATTATATCCTGGGACGGAGCTGCATCAACAGCAGGACCTGATTCTAACCAAGGTTACACGGGTCTGGCTTGGAGCCTCCAGGAAACACATTCTCCAAGTCTCCCTACAGCAGCTGGCTGACAGCTTTGTCCCACTCCCCGATGCACGTCCCTGTCCCCCAAGCCCAAGGACCCCCTGTGCCCCATCAGCAGAAAGTGCTGTTCTGTTTGGAGCTACCTCCGAGCTGCTGGCACAACAAAGCTGTTTTGTTTTTGGCTGAGCGCTCAGCATCCGAGCTCTCATGTGGTTGGAGCCCGTGTTTTTTTGCAAGAATGAAAACAGTGGATTAATGAGCTGCTTGTGGCTAATGTGCAGGGTTTCTCAGAACTGCTGCTATTAGAGCCCAGCGTCATGTAGGAGGTAAATGGCAGCACATGGTGAATAAAGCAGTGATATAATAGGTTTAAGTAGTCCATTTCCCTTTGGAGTGTTGCTGATAACATGCCCAAATGCATACAAGACCATTACCTTCGTGAATAAGACCACTCTCCGGCAGAGCACACGCTGCAGCTCCTCACGAGGGGTTTATTTTTCAGCATTTTCATCCAAAAAAAGGCTTGGGTGTTTGAGTTGGAGTGGGGTGCAGGGAGGGCAGGAGAGACACAGAGGGGAAGAGGTGGGCAGAAGAGAAGAAATGGATGAGAGTGGAAGGGGAAGAGAAATGAAGAAGGGACCTGAATAAATGCAGAACTGGCATGATGTGGTTCGGACCAGCATGGTCACCGGGAACCCCAATAAGAGGAACTCACATACACACACAGAGGACAATTACTGGGCATTTCATCTGGCGTATTGGGAGGGACACGTCTTTCTTCAGAAGCATCATTGTCCACCGCCAGAAGTGAAGATACTCCGTGCTGACACCACTGCGTGCGAGAGCAGGGTTTCCCTCTACACCTTTCCTCGTATGCAGTTTACTTTTCTCCTGGGGTGGGCACGTGGAGCAGCACTGCCTGAAAAATCTCTTTGAAGCACAATGACCATGTTTTCTGAATTTGCTTCTAACCAGCGTGGTGGGATCTGAATCAGACTGTCTTGTTGCACAGTAATATGTACTCTTGTGCCAGCTGAAGCCTTGTTTTCACCACCTCCTTCTGGAATCTCTGTGCAGAGGGGCCACTAGGTTCAAATCCAGTATCAAATGACCCTAAATTAATTGTTGTGAGTTCCCCAGAGGTGTAACTCTCCTAGGATCTAGGGGCGACAGCATCTCATTTGTAGCAGAACAAATGAGACGAGGATCACTAAATGATTAAGATCCCTCTGAAAGCCTAAATTAGTGATTCAGTGATTCAGGGTATGTTTAGGAATATAAACACGGCCTGACTGATCCACAGCAGACACGTCCTATCCCAGTGTACTGGCGCTACTGGGAAGCAGAGGAAGATCCTTAGGACAGCGTACAAGGGTATATAAAAAATAAAGCTTCTCCTGCCTGTAGTTTTGTAGCTTCCAGCAATCTGTGAGGACTGCCTGGATGTTGCATCCAGACTATTAAGTTTAATCGCCACTGATAGACCAAACCTCCATAAACTTGTCTAAAACCTTTTGAACCTATTTCTGCTTTCAGTCCACACAATATCCTGTGGCAAACGAGCTCCAAAATTTAATTATGTGCTGTGTGAAAAAGCACTTCTTTTTGTTTGTTTTAAACTTGCCTGGTAATTTTACTGGGGCACCAACTTCTTGTATTGTGAGAAACAGCATCTAAAATATCGAAGGACCATAAGAATTCCAGATTTTATTGAAAGGCCATGGGATTTTGACTTCTAAGTGTTAAAAGCACTTCTGAAAATGGAACATAGGTTCTATTTTTAATGCTTATGAAAATATTGCCTCCAGTGCTCTTGTTTGCTCTTCAGCTTGTTTTTGTTTATTTTATTTTTTCCTTTTTTTCTGCTTACAAGCTGCTCTAGCCCCTGACAGATCCAGTTCTCAAGCTCCTTGTTTACTCAGTTAGCATGGGCTTTATTTTCACAGTATTCTCCTTTCAGCTGCTTCAGCAGCTGAGAGTCTGCGGCCCGAGACACGAACACAAACTCACCCAAGGAGAGGCAAGTTTCCCTGAATGACCTCTTTCTCCTCATTATATTTGCGATGGTCTCAATGTCACAAGTTCAAGTACATGCACATGGGGTTTAATACACCGCGGAGATAAAGGCAGGAAGAGAGACATCCACGCTGTCCCCTGAGGCATGAACATATTCTGCCGCTACTTGATTGTGCCTTTTGCAGATATCTCATTAAAAGATATGAACGTATCCTCGTACTTTTGCGGGCATGCATGCTCACACACGTAATTTGAACACGGTGAGAGACAGCCGCTCACCCTGACACAAATATGTCTGATTCCTTACGTACGCTCGTGCAGAGACCTTGCCTCTAACAAGCAGTTGTTCATTTGGAGCCTTTCCTGCCCTCCGTGGAGTTGTATCTTCCTGGTTGCATTGTTCACTTACACTGGCTCTTAGGCAGTTTTGAACATGCCTCCTCTTGCTTAAGCCTTTGAGCTTAGTCCAAATAACATTTCTTTTCTTGATACACCTCCCGTATCAAACGTTCTGATGTGGTGTAAAACGGAGGTGAGAGGCAGAGGAACCAGACCCTTTGGATCTTTCTCTTCCCATTGCATAAATCCGGTTTGCTACACGAAGCCATTCGCATCTTCTGTTCTTGCAGGCACATGCTCTAGTCTGGAAGATTAGATAAAAGGGAGTGGATAAACATCTCCTGAAAGCAGTTTGATGCAGAGAGTTAGTGAGGATGCGTGACCTCCCCGGGAAAAAAGAGAAAGATTTTGGAAGGTAATGGGTGTGAGGAAACTGGGTGTGTTTGAGACATGTTTCCCCGGGTATTCATGTCCCTTCAGTGGGGATAAATCAGTGTTGCTCTACAAACATCAGCTGAATGAAGCTGACTTTCTGTGGCCAAGGATCAGGTGCTTGGGAGGTTTGAATGGAAGGGCTCCTGGAACAGCACTAACCCCACGACTAACCAAACCAGAGCAACGTTAACAAGCTTAGGAACTGACTGTCAGAGCACACGGAGCAGATACACACCCTCCCCATCTTCCTCCGTCACAGCAAAAGGGAGAAGAGGAGAGACAGGCTGTTGTAAGACTGCCTAGCGTATTTGGAAGAGTGGTGTTAGAGAACAGTGTTTCTTGCCAAATCAACTGCGTTTGCAAGTTCAGGGACTTTATTTTTACTGCCAAGAACTGCTGGCCTGTGTACATGTGCACAGCACACACTGGGCTTGTGAGACAGTGCAGACACAGCCCCTGTGGCTATGAGGAAGGGGAGAAGGGCTAGGGGGGTGCACACTAACAGAAATCGCCGCCAGAGGTGTCAGGCTGTGCTGGTGGACGCAGAATGTACATTTACGGGTGCACGCACAGGCAGCGGTCCTGAGATGTGCATCACGGGTGAGCGTGCAGATCACAGGGAGCGTGGAACAACAGCGTGAGTGTGCGTGCACATGCACGAGGGTGTCTCCGTCTGTGTGCAAACAAGCTGGAACGTCGGCAAACACGGATGTAAGTCTGCAGAAGTGCGTGCACAGAGGGAGACGCCTGGAAGAGGTGCGGAGCATGTGCATGTGTGAGGATGCGTGTCTAGAGGGGGTGTGAGGAGCGGCTGTGTGTGTGGAAGCCACCACGTCGGTGCGTAGGCAGCGCTCTGGCTGCATGTGCGGGGAGAGGGATTGGGGGAGAGAGATGAGATCGGTCCATGCGGGAGCTCTGTGCCAGTCCGCACAGATTGGCTGGATCTCTGCGTGCAGCGGTGGAAAGCTTTCTAGGGGACTGGATCTCTGTCCGTAAAGGTCTCTGTAACATGAGAGTCTTTACACACACCTCAGGAAAAGGGTCTGAAATGTGCGCTAGAGCTCCTCTGCGAAAAGAGGAGAACACACGGGGGCTGGGAGCACGTCTCTGCGAGCACGTAGCTGTTGTTTTGTTTGCGATGCGTCTTCAGTTTGATGGGGCGTATGTAGGATTGTGCATGAGCGATGCGTGCGTGGGCTGGGATAGGTGTGCAGCAGCCACGGCTGCGCGCACAAGGGAGGGTGTGCGGGAGGGGACAGTGGGGAGGGCTGAGCGGAGGCAGTCCCGCGGCTCGGGAATTCGAGCACGCACCGCAGGGCTCTGCTCATGGGGCTTTGTCCCAGCTGCTGCGGAGCATCGCTAAATTTGGCATGGGCGCGTTCTATTTTGGGTGTTTCTCCGCACACCTTTGCTCCCGTCTTCCGCTCGGCTGGGTGTCAGGCCCTCGGAACTGCGGCTCTCCCGCACTTGTTGAGGAGCATCGGCAGGAGAAGGAGCGGTTCCCTTGGAAACCTCTGGATGCCCAGCAACAAGTCGCTGGCAGCTGCCATGTGACCAGGTGCATTAATCAGACGTGTCGTATGAATCAGGTCAGTTGGGGCCAAAGTCCAGCTCACTCCCCCTTCGCTTCGTTGCTAATTACCGAGTTGCGAGGACTGTTCTGAGTAGGGGGTGGAAAACAACTTGAAGTAATTAAATAAAACAGTGACCTTTCCTGTTGTGGCTTCTAAGTTCATCCCAGACTTTCTCCATGAGAAAAATCTGTCCAATCCCCTCTTCCACTTAAACAAACCTGGAATGCAAATGAGTGAGCCAGGGGAGTCTCGCAAGGTGGAAAAGCCAGAGAGAATGAATCTGCCATGGACGCGGTGAGTTTCCAGGTCTCTCCTCACAATAAGCCCTGCACATTTCAAATGCGTCTTTCGAATGAGTAGCTCAGGCTTGAGACAGTTTGGGCTTGACTCAGTGCACCTCATGTTCACAACTCAGATCCCTTTGAAAATCAAATTTCTGAAGTCTCAACTGAAATTGCTTGCCAAAACTATCGGTTAGATGGCACAGAGAGGACCGGAGTACAAAGTCCTGCCCGCTGCCTCTACCACAAGAGGTTACAGCTCTCAGCAAAACAGACAGTGCCTGTAAACTTCTTGTCCCTTGTGGACTCATCATGGCTGTAAAACGGCCGCTCTTTGCAGATACACAGCTGGAGGGTTTATTCTCCATCATTCCTCATGGCCCGTTTCTTTAACCCCACTGGGGCCTTCCTCCGTTTGACTTCGGAGCAGAGACTCAAAGGCAGAAGCTGGAGGAAAATCAGAGGATTTTGTAGCTGCAGCTCTGGGCCAGGGGAAAGCAGCAGTTACCACACTGAGAACTGAGAGCACGTTGGGAGAGACCTGGTGAGCAAAGGAGGCAAAGGGAAAATGAAGGAGGAGGATATCCAGCTGGGGTAAAAGCAGCTGTGAGCGCTGGGCTCAGTCCCCTACTCTCAGTTTCCTTTCTACGAGGATCTTCTAAGGGCACTAGGTACCCAGTGTCTGTTTGAGGTATGTTCTGGAGGGACTCAGGCACCTCCCAACATTTTCCATAAGATGTTGTTTACAGTTGCAGCTCCCATCCTTTTCACATTTTCCCCAAATTCCTGCTTCGCCTGGATAAAGCCAGAGCAAAGGCTTCCAGGTTTGGCTCCGGAATGAAAATCTCTTACAGACACACGTTCAAGGCCAGCCACTAGCAAGGCTGTAACATCTTCTTTTGCCTGTACATCTGTCTACATTCTTCATGCTGTGACTAATGCATTGCAAGGTCGTCAGGTACTGCTCCATCTCCATCTCCTCCTTCAAGAGATCAGGGTTTGAGCGTCCTGGGGTATTCACTGATTCATGTCAGCACAGGTACACTCTGCTCAAAACCATCTTTTATCGTAGGCAGCAACAGTGGCCAGTCAGATTCTCAGCTGACAAAGCCAGACAAAGGAGTTGGCCCATCATCCACAATGGTACTGAACACCAGAAAAAAAAAAATAAAAGAAAGAGTTGGAAACAGAGCACCTGGCTTTATTCTAATCATGCTGTACTTTGAATAGCATCCAATGCCACTTGAAAACGGGCTCCCTTCATGTCATCTGCTTTCAGATCCAGACCTGAGGAGCCCGGTATTTACTCACAGGAGATCCATTTGCAGCAAGCAGCAACTTCCCCAAATCAGATCTTGAGTCCAAGCTTTTAACTTTGGACCATTTTGATTTCTAGCTAATTAATGTTACAATCAATTATTATTTTCCCTTTGGTATTATGTGACACTATACCCTGTGCACAGAATATACCAGAAGACAAAGCTTTATCTCGGAGTACTGACCATCTATCACAATCTGGGGCAACCTTGAAGAATTGATGTCTGCAACCCGTGTATTTGCAATCTCAGAGGCGCGACACAAATCCATCCCAGCTGACACCCCCCAGTCAAAGTCAGAAACATATGCGTGTTCCTGGATGGAAGGGTCAGGAAATACATTTGTTTTCACTGGTGAGTGATTTGTTCTTTGGCACACTGGAGGGAAAAACTGTCTGATCTCCTTGCTCTAGGAACACGAGAAAACCAAATGGATTGCAGACACTCAGATCTGGTCTGTGGTTCAGCTCAGGGTCTCTGGGAGGAAATGGAGGGCTGGGGTTTTGTGTAAGCTCTGAAAACAGGATGATAAAGGCTGAGAATTTAGGGTGAAACTTGGCTTGTCCATTGGGCTGGAAAATCAGAGGGTATGAGCAACTCAGGCCACGGGACACTTTGGGAAGATGGGAAGAACGGGCTGTTTAGGGTTCAGTCCTGCGAGATACGGAGCAACTTACATCCACAAAGCAAAACATGCAGGTCCTTGCTCCCACTGAAGCACGGGAAGAGTCTTGTTGGCTCCCCTGGCAGGCTGTCCTGCCTGTGCATATGCAAAGCATGTGTCCCTCCTGGGGACCCACACCAAGGGGTCCGGGCACCGCTACCCCAAAGGACAGACCTGTTGCCATCACTCCTCCAACCCACTTTTACGCGAGGAGGAGACTTTTACACTGAAGCGCAGGCAGCTCTCCATGATGTAATCTGTGCAATCTCTCCATTTGCAAGGAAAAACAGCCTCTCGTTGGCCAAAGCCAAGAGTCCCCGCCTGGGTGCTCCTCCCGCCGCCCCCCCGGTGCCTGATAAAAGCCCCGAGGCAGAGGCAGGGCAGCTTTCCCAGCCCCTCTGCCTGCAAAGGTGACCCAGGGACAGGTGAGCTCCGGCCAGGGTGCGGAGACAGGCTCTGCCGAGGGCGGGGAGGGCTGGGCTGAGCCCGGGGGGGAGGCGAGGGGCACCCCGGCTACCTGCGGAGCCGGTCCCAGCTCTGCCGGGGAACCGGACAACTCCTCCAGCGGGGGTTCGGTAGAAAGACCCCGGCCGGGGTCCTGGGGGGCAGCCGGGGCAGAGGGGAAGGGGAGAGCGGGGAGGAGGAGGGTTGGGTTGGGCTGATGTGGGTTTGCCTTGGCTGGGCTGCCGCCGGTCAGCACCACGGACAGGGCCCGGGAGGTGCGTCCCGACCGGGAACCGGGGACCAGGAACCGGCACCGGGCACTGGAACCCGCACCGGGCACTGGAACCGGGCATCAGGCACCGGGCACCGGCCACTGGCCCCAGCACCGGCCACTGGAACCAGGCACTGGGTACTGGAACCAGGCACTGGGCGCTGGAACTGGACACTGGGCACTAGAACTGGGCACTGGCACCAGTACCGGGCACCGGCATTGGGTACTGGGTACTGGGCACTGGTACCGGCACTGGTACTGGCAGGTCGGGTCAGGACTCTCCCCGAGGGGCACACTGCCAGGTCCCCCACCCAGCGCCTGTGAAGCGACACTGGGACCGCTCACTGGGGCGGGCAGGGCCAGGGTGAGTCCAGTCCCGGGGGGACAATGGCGAGTGGTCTCTGGGGGGGGACGACAAGGAAGGTGAGCTGGAAACAGTGCGTGGTGCTGGGGCAGAACCGTCCGTGCGGTTCCATGGTCTGGCTGCAGTCCAGGCAGGGACACACGAGTGCGAGGTGACCACTCCACTGCGCCGAGAAGGGGCATTGGGGAGGCAGGCTGCCATCCGGAAAGTTGGGATCTGGCCGAGAGCCAAAGGCTGAATGTGGTGGAAAGGGATTGGAAAAGGTTTGGCTGCGTTTTCCCAAATCGAGCTGACAGCCCAGGTAAGACACACTCACAGCTTTAGGTAGGGCAGGGGCTAAAATAATTCAGGAAGCCAAGAATGACTGTGTGAATCTGGATGGGATCTACATTGTCCATCTCCTCCAATTTCAAAGCTTTATGCTAAAAAACTCAAGAGTATTGTTCTGAAAATGTGGCTGACTGGTGGCTTGTGTATAAAGTTGCTCTTAAAATTCTCTAGCTTGTAGGAAAAACAGGATATTTCACCAAGATGCTGTTGGGAGTAAATTCTTCAATGAACAGTTATTTAAAAATATGTTTCCTCAGTAGTTTATTCTATCTGAGTACTCAAAATCTGTCTTGCTTTAGTGATACATCCAGGGTCCACTGACAGCTTGTGCTACATTTAAGTGCTCAATGGCTATATTGTAGTGGGTTTTTTCACAAAGTGCTTAACCCCCTAAAAAAATCAAGTGGGATCAAATGAAACAATTTTTATTTTTTAATTTTGAGAAAATTAAAACAACAAATTATTTAACTCTGGCTCAACTCAGATATTTGAACAAAGCTGAAATAAAACATTTTTTTCCTGTTTAGATTATTAAACCATGGATATAATTAGAAAATAAAAAAGAAAAAATGTTAAAAGTAAAATATTTGAGCACTTTGGAAATACAGCATTTCGTATCTCTCTTGTCAGATGAAGTGCTTTCTGCATTTGCTTTATCTTCATTTTTGGAAGCTGAGACTACTCACTAAATTAATCCCTATTCATTGAAAATTCTCACCCAGCTCTGTTGAACACACGTTTTAATACTTTGCTAAACAGAGGCTCAACAAGGCAACACAGTCCAAGGTTCGGTCTGTCCCCGGATCCTGCCTTCACACCTGTGTTTTTCTCAAGTAATGTTGGTCTCTGAGAGGAGAAGAAAACAAGCTGTTCTCCATTTTAAGGAAATACCTATTTGCTGTTTCTGAATTAAATATTTGGGGGAAAAAAAGAAAAACACTTGAAAGTTGATATTTCCCTTAAGGCCTTGAATATACAGGCAGCCTCCAGAGGTACAGATTATATACATTGAACTGACGGTGGAAATGCTTGCCTGTGGAGTGGGAGAGATCTCTTTCTGTTAGCTATCTGTAAATCTTTTAACATCTTCCATCAGCTCTGTGTCGGCACAGTGACGATGCTGAGGTTCAGTTTGTGTGATGCCTTGTCTCTTCCATCATCAGTATCAGGTCTTTCCCCTTTGAAGTTCAGCTGTACAATAAAGGCAAGAAATCCTGTTCTTTATCCCCTGCCCCAACACCGGCGTGCAAAAGAACTTGAGGAGAAGCCAGAAAATTATATTGTACCAAATACCTACTCCTTCTTTTAGGGGTTTATCTCCACATTCTGTGAAATTGCCTAATCAGATTTCATATTTAATATCAAAAAATAGGACAGATGGTATCATATCCTTAAAGCTAACTACGTTTTGTATTGTGCAGAGCATACTGCTTAATCGAAGTCACATTTCTATTTGTTTAGGGCATATTTTGTCACCTTTTTTTTTTTTTTTTACTAGCAATTTTCTGTAGATCTCAAAACAAATGCAGCTCGTAGAAGGATACAATCCTCTTTTCTGAGAAATCCTAACGCAGAGGTCTCTGAAGAGCAGGGGATTCAGGGTAAGATCTGAACTTAATTCAATTTAATTCCTGACCCTTCAAGTATTTAGCAAGATGCACAAACTGGAAATCAATCTGGCAGGAGGTTACCACATTGCCTGCTAGAGGAAACATTTTAAGTTTTGCTAGAAATGCACACTGTATAGATTTCTGTTATTTAATTTTGCTAAAGGCAAAACTACTCCTTCCCCCTTCCTCCTCCCCATCAGCGAGACAATGCGTTCCAGTCTCAGGGCTCTGTGTGCCTTGCACAAATATTTGTCTGTGCGTCGCCTGTAATGAGCTCCTCTTCCACTGCAATCATGGCATCTGGTAGGGTTTCAGGCTGCGAGTAGCTGGGAGACTGGGAGGTGCTTGGGAATCTCAGCAGGAAGAAGCGAGTGGATTTCAGACGCAAGATCTGCGGCAGCTTTCGAGCTTGGATAAACACATGGAGGTTCTTCTCTCTTTGGCAGAGATTTGTTCCACTCCAGACACCTGAACTTGGCTTGCAGGCACTCTGCCTGCTCCAGACACCTGCATTCACACACAGTTTTACACACGGTCTCTTTTGAACCCCTGCCTTCACGTCGTGCACTAAATGTGTGCGTGTTGGTGTGCGCCGCGGTTCGCCACTGCACTGCGACACAGCACGGTCCTGCCTACCCCGCTTCTCTCCCCTGGACAGCAGGAGACAAGGGCTCTGGCTTAAGCCCACGCTTCAATTTAAGCACCTGCAGCCATCCCTAGGTCAGCAAACGCTCCAGCAGGATTTAGGTGTGCAACTGAAGCAGAATGAGATCTTAAGGAACAACTCTGCACAAAGAATTTGGCTTTTCTGCTCGCTGAAATAAATGGGAGCTGTCTCCGTTAAGATGCTAAATTCAGACTCCTCAGAGCAATCCATGACTAGGAAATCCACCGCTAGGAAAGCAAAAGAAATAAACCTGGAACTACCCTAAGGTCCTGATAAGCACCCAAAGCACAGCAGAGATGAAAAGTGGGAGATAAAATGGATGGAGACATCCTGGCCAGGCAGCCTTCCCTCAAAGGCTGTTCTGAGCGTTGTGTGGCCTCAAAGCACCTCTTTAAAATGGGATGAGTTTAGGACAAATGTTACCGTCCTGGTGGGATTTGTAAAACAAGTCGGGATGCACCTCACCTGAATGTAAGGAGGAGCAGGGTTCCAAATTAATTGGTAAATTCTATTGAAATGATCTGTTGGATGCTGAAATATCTTTGTGAATCACGTCCTTAGTAAAACAGACGCTGGGATTTTAATGTAAAAAAACTACCTAAATTTCAGCCTAGAGATGATATAGGAAAAGAAAAAAAAATAGCTAAGGAACAGTTAATACAATATTCAATATTGATATTTGTGTTGGAGTTCCTGAGGCTGCCCAGGATATCTGGAGCCTTCAGCACTCGCTGAGATTAAAAGGAATTGCCCTCCGAGTAGCTCTGAAATCCCCAGCCATAGCTCACGGGTGGTAAATCCGGACTGAGCATGCATTAACCCGACTCCTGTACGCACAGAAAGCATCCAGCCCATGCTTGAAAGAAGCTCAGTCCTGTGGTTACAGGTTTGACTGCAACAGGAAAAAAAAAAACCCTCACTGCCACATTTTTGTTTGACTCAGCAGAGCCTCACGCACACTACGAGCTCCGTACTCACCACACTACTCGCATGAACCTTCTGCAATCGTTACGCGCACGCCCTGCCTCCAGTAGCCCTTATTTACCGAGACCAGATGGCTCCTGCGAGGTTCCGTGGTGAGACGCAGCCCCTTCCTGCTCTGTAACGAGGATGGAGTTTTTAGTTTTACCTTGTTTATAAACACACCGCACAGCTGTGTGTGTAGTAGAGCAGCTCAGGGTCAATACCAAGACTTTGCCTTCAGCAGCCCCCGAGCTGTTCGGGGAGGCTCTACCGAGGATTTTTCAGCTGGGTTGCTGGCGGACGCGGGGAGGAGCAGGTTGGGTTTTGTTCGCATGGTGACTTGTTTGCTTTCCAAGGGCATGCTTGCAGCCGTGCGGAGTCTTGCATGGATTCAAGCCGCCCGGCTGCGTGAGGCTGTGATCTCTTTGGGGCATGGACATCTTGTCCTGTGGCTGTTCAGCACTGAACAGTCTGCGACTCAGGGTTCGGGTTTTGGTGAAATGCAACGAGCAGAGATTTCATGGGACGGTCTGTGGCTCTGTGTGTGACCGCATGGACACGGGGAAAGCCAGCAACTCCTTGTGCGTCACACTTCAGGACAGAGGGGAGAATTTTGCCTTTTGTTTTCATTTGGAGACCAGCTTAGGAATCTTCATAAAACAAACCTACAGTAACTTAAACAGTACCAGGTCCCACTTCAGGAAAATGCAAATACACTTGCAGAAACTTCAGCACTTAACTCCCCCCAGGAATCAAATACATGCCTAAAGTTAAGCGCTCGGCTGAACTGAGGATTAAAGGACATTTCCATGATATTACACAAAAATCTTCTTTTTATCCTGTGTTACTTAAGGCTGTGCAGTCTTCCCAAGCCAGACACAGAACACCCCCCCATGATTTTCCAAAGCAGTTCGTGTTTTCAGGTGCCCAGCATGACGTGTTTCCATTAGTTCTGATTTTCAGGGACCCCTAAGCACCTGCCTCTCTCTCGTAATTGGTCCCCTTTCAAAGGGTCTCAAACAGAAGCAGAAAGTACCCAAAATTGCTAACTTCTTTTGAAAACCTAGAGCCGTGATGGACAGTCCACCTACAAGACTCCAGCCCAGATGAAAATTGGGTGGATTCAAGCCCCCCGAATCCAAAGCAGCAGTCAGCACCTGCTACCGTAAGATGACAATACACCCTGCCATTAAAGCAGAAAGGAGAGTTTCTCTTAAGAAGAAGGAGAAAATTGCACAATTCCCAGGGAGAGCAGATCTTTTCAGTTAAACTCACAGAATTATTAATGGTGCAGTCTGTAATTCTGTCTAAGCAAATGTTCCCTTGCTCTGCGTTGCCAGATGAATGTGCATGGGAGAAATCAATGACACAAAGCGATAGGAAACTTTACTTAGGATCTCCCGCTTGTTCAGATGTCACCGTCCGGAAGGCAAAGGCTCCAGAACAGGGACCAGCGCCTTGCAGGCTGCAGACTCAGACCTTGCTCTGAATCTGGCAGGAGGAATGGGAATTTCTCCTGAGCCAGGAGAGCAAAGGACAGCTCAGAAAGCGCTGTCATTGTCCTGAATGTTTAACGAGCTCATCAGTTGTTCAGGCAGGTTGTTGAGATATGCTCAGAACTAATCTATGGAGTGTATGGAGCATATTCCGAAAGCAGAGCGGACAGGAGGGACGTTCCCCCCGTCCCATGGCCAGGTGCAGTGTCTGCTGCAGATCACCCCATGGTACAGGAGCAGGAGGAGAGCGGCGCCGTCACAGCAGCTGTGTCCAGCTCCGAACACTGGCTCTTGTGACAGCCACTGGCCCCAGCTGGTGACAGAACAGGGACTCGCTCTGAGGGAGGGGACGGGACTTGCTCCCGCTCCGGCTGGGCCGAGCAAGCTGTGAAAAGGTGGCTGTCGCGCTCCGGTTTCACCAGCTTGTCTCCCACGTACCGCACTGCCCGGGGATAGCTCAGAACCAAACCGACAAAAGAGAACGGTTTGGATGGTTTTTGCAATCCTAACCCTAAACTGAAACCTCTTCCTAAGTAATGCACCTGAGATGCCTTTTCTGTGACAACGGACATCGCGATACCCCTTTCCCGGGGGTACCAGAAGACCAAATTAAGTGATACTCGTAAAGCTCTGGAGATCCAAGAGCAGATGGCACTAGAGAAAAGAAACGGGTTATTATCTTGTCGTGTTTGGCCTGGGAGGAAGGTTATCCATCTATCTCGCCAGGCCTATTTATCAGCCGATTTTTTCCTAGCTTACATTTTATCATCTTCTAATCTGCTCCATCTAACCCAGCCAACATTTTCTTTCAGCACAGTTCTCGCTACTGCTGAGGACGGTGTGCTCGGCAGCAGAGGTCCGTGGGAGTGTCTACAACCCGACAAGGTGCAGCACAGGTAGGGAGAACAATAGACCAACTAATGAGATCACAGCTTTTAAAAATAAATTAGATGATTTCTTCTTTTTCTAGAAAATAGGTGTTACATTTTTTTTTTCTGCTGGCCTATCAATGAGGAAATGGGTTTGAAAGAACGAATTTTCCTGAATTTTGGCAGAATGGACTCCATTCTGTGTAAGGTGCACTGATCTAATTAATGCACGTATGTTCTACCCAGTGATGTGTGTGTTTGATGCACACACGCACAAAATATGTATTTAAGTGGATATAATGTAAGAAGTAGGTTTCTGTGATGGGAAAAACTGGGATGCATCATTTTAATCATGCAGGATTCTATGATAAATTTGAAGTGCACCATGTTTCTCAAGAGTTGCTTGTGATTTGGCTGTACCCACCCAGAGAAAACAATGAAGTTCAAGGGCTTCCGCTCCCTTACAGGCTTCAACAACCAAACCACGGTACGCTGGAGATTTTTCTGAACACCAAATCCCCTTGCGTCTTTCCTTTTCATCTCTAATCAAACATCACTTTCCCCCTCTTGTTGCTAGTGAATGCATTAGGGTCTAAACTTTCTAATCTCCAGAGCTGTTTCCTGGAATAGAAGCGCGTGGAGCACTTGGTTAGGGACAGCCAGGAGGCTGGGAGAGCTGATTACCTGCAGGCGGTCTCACTGGAATGTCCCAGGGCTCCTACGGGCACAGCCTAATGCGGGACTTAGGATGCTGAACAGATTTCCATTACGGGGGCTGGCTGTGCCGATGCACATCCGCACACGGAGAGCTCCTCGTTAAAATGCACACCAGCCGCTCCAAAATACAGCAGCTCAGTCGGGGTTCATTAACGGCAAAATCATTCCGAGGGACATTGTTTCAGAGAGGAAAGAATTTCATTCCTGGCAGGGTTGGGTTTGAGTTGCAGGTAGCCGGGAGATTTTCCTAAGGATCGTGTTGAAAGCCTGCTTAGGCGGAGCCTAAAGCTTAAGGCATCAGTGGGGTTAACTCGGGAGGTACATGCAGCATCCTCAGCAGCGGGACCCCAGCTCACGTGGGGGCACGTTACAATAGATTTGTACTAAAGAGGTGCTTCAAAGCGTGTGAGTACTACAGGAATCAGCCGCTGCCGTGAGAATTGCCCAGCTACGTGTCGTGGACTCTGCGCTGCTGGTGGAGGATCTCTGCCCATGACATCCTCAATATTCCCTTTCAGCTTCTGGGATGGTGAAGGGCTGCCGTGATGAGGAAATCTTAATCCATTTTTAATCAGCGGGTATTAAATAAACAAAAGAATTATCGCTAATAGATACAAATAGGTTACCACAGAGCTCGAGTGTCAACTTTCTCTCACTTGTTTACCAGGGACCGTGTGCTGGGACACACAAGACATCTAATGGTTTAGGAATACACTGCAAGTAAACGTCTAATTACCAGGTCTAAGAAGGGAAGGAATAAAAAGCAACCAGGATGAGGCTATCGGTCATCACAGCTTTGATTCCTTGTGTGGAGTCTTGCATGAAAGCTGCTGGTAGCTCTCCTCTCGCATGACGCCACTGCTTCCCAGGAATAGGTCTGGTGCCTGTTCATTCAAAGCTCAGGTCTGTTTTTAAAATCTACTCTCTCTGAAAGGTCTTTCTTTAGAAAAAAAAAAAACACGAAAAATTGTTCAGCAAAAGGGACAAAATTGCTCCTCAACAAAGGGGCCTATCAACAGCCTGTCAATAATGTGCCAAAGGCCAGAACCTGCCTTTCAGAGAGGCTCTGCAGCCTCGACGTGTACTTTGAGAGCAATTAAGGGACGTGAGCAACATGATGATTATCTCATGGGTGACATTTTCATTGGCTCTTTGGGAAAAGAGAGAGATGGGTTTGAGATGGCTGTGATCAATGTTCATCCTAGTCCCACAGAAATGGGAGGAGAACATGTGGTAGATGGGTCTGGAGAGCAAAATGGACAAGAAAAGGAAGGGGAGGAGGAAGAGGTGATGAAGACAGAAGGATTTTAAAATCCTGGAAGCTGAAGGAAAGAGCTACAGTGAGAAGTAGAAGAACACAACCTGAGAAATGGGAGCGGGAACATCAGGAGGGCTGGCAGGTGTCCAGAGGCTGGGGAGGGCAGGAGTAGGACAGGAAGGGACTGCAGGAGTCCTGGTGAAGTACGGGAAGAAGAGGGGAATGGATCCCCCTGAGCGAGGAGGAAGTCCGGAGGAAGTGGCATAGACGTTGTGCTTGCACAGGGAGACGTGTCTCGTCGGCACATCCCCATGCCTCTTCCTTTTCCCATCACGGTCCCTGTACCAACGGGCAGGATTGTCCCAGAGCGAGCCCATGGGGTCCTTCAGCTTGTTATTGATCAGGTCAGAGCTGCACTCTGAGCTTAAGGAAGGAGGAACAGGACATTCCCAGACAGAGAATGGGATGTCTTAGGACAGAAGTGATCAATCATCATTCCTCTGCTTTTCTACCAGCACATTCCCGCCAGTGTTCTCCATCCATCCTTCCTTCACCTCCTCTGCCTCTGTGCCGCAGGTACCAGCAGGAGCCCGGAGCTGCGAGCAGACGGGAGCTCAGAGGCAGACCGTGCCGATGGGAAACGAATGCCACTGGGGTGCCGAGACACGACCGCACGTAAGAACCTCAGCCCCGTGTCTGAGTCTCACTCTGTGGTTACTAATGCCCCAGGGATAAGAGGAGCCTGGATACTAATCCAGAAATACAAGCTGGCTCAGCGGCACGACCGCAGAAGAGCTCAGCACAGGCTCTCCTGCACGGCCAGCAAAGGCAGAGCACGGCATGGCATTGCCCTCTGCATGGCCACTGGTGCACGTGTGGGGACCAGTACAGATGCAAGTGCCAAACAGAAGCCCAGATGTTGCATATGCCCAGCTGTTTGGGGGCTAGGCAAAATGTTTCACAGAAAATACATATGCAAAAATGCAGATTTGGCTACGCTGTTTCCCCGATTTGCTGAATTGCTTGTTTAGGAAAACAAAATTTTGGCAGAAGAAGATGTTGCTTCATTTGCTATAAAACAAACTCCTCCCTGTTTTTCATTTTAGGAAAAAAAAATAATGTTGAGCAAAAAAAAATAATTTTTTTTTTAATTTCTGGAAATCTTTCCTGTCCCAAAAGATACCGTTCCATTCCCAGCTCCTGTCTCTTCCAGCGGTGCGTGTATCGGCACATGTAAGCACGTACACACGTTTCTGTGTGCATCTCCATCGATACACAAGTGCACGCTCAACGCTGCGCAAACTATTCCAAGCAGATCCGACAGACGTGAGCTTCTGCTCTGCTTTCTCCAGGATTGTCTTTTGAAGAGGATCTTAATAATAAACATAATGTTATGTTACCAGTTAAACACTGGGAATAACTCTCCATCGTAGGCAAACTGTGCTGAAGACAGAAATCAACTGACATGTTCACTCTGGAGGAATCCTCCGGGGTTCCAGCAGAATGCGTTCACAGCGCCTTTCTCCAGCGAGCTGCGATGGGAAGAGCACAGAGCAACAAAGAAGGTAAAGCGGTTAAAAACAACTCGTATTTTTAGACCCCAGTCTCCCACAGAAACCTTTGGAGATGCTGAGCTCTCCACTTTGAAAATTTGGCCACTTCTTTGCAAGCAGAAATAATCTTTTAGAAGCCCAGCTGAGACTCCTGGTTTTTTAACACTGTCCATAATATTTTTATCTCGACCAATTTGTTGTCCTGATAATTAATCTAGCTAATGGCTGGGTTGGTTGTTTTTTTTTTTTTTCCTTCATCAGCAGTTTTGCTTTTTGTTAACAGAAGCAGAGAGAACACGAAGAAACAATCTCTCGAAGGGTACAGACTGACAAGCAATATTGCCAGATGACTTAAAAGAACTCAGACATAGATAATCCTCAGGAAAATTCATCTCCACCCTCCCAACAGACCCTGGTGAGAGCCCTTGAAGTGGTAATTAAAGTCTATTGAGTGGGAACTGCACCTGTTTAGAGAGGAGAGCGCGGGGAAGAGGTGCACAAAGGGAGACGAGCAGCACGGAGAGGGAGCGGGTGAGAGAGGAGCTGCTGGAGGTGGGGAAGAAGGGAAGTGGGAAGAAGGTAAAAAAAAAACAACTGTTTGTTGGAGAAGTCAATCCAACGAGACGTGCATTTCCCGTTCTTCCCTTTATTTGCTTTCTGCGCCCCTCCATGCACGCAGCCGGCTCCTACCCCGCTCTCACACCCACTGATGGAAACTCCAGGGGGTTTTCCCCTGGACCAGCTGCTCTTCTGGTGTAAATCATCAACAGAGTTCCGCTAAAGTCCTGGCGGACCTCAAATCAGCTGGTGCTCATTGACGCCGGCTGAAGATTCGTCCCAGTGACGCTCATTAACAGTCACCGGGCTCCCCAGACTGGCAGCCGGGACATGCCAGTTCTTGTCTTTTTTTCCCTAGAAGAGCGCACGTCCCTTTCTTTGTGTCAGCTCTGTCACCCCAGCGCAAATCCTACAGCATCCGGGAGGAATAAATCAGAGATGTTGCTAGATTTCGGCAGATGTGTCTGAGAGCAGAGTCGAGGCAGAAACCGAGGGAAACGGAGGAAACCAGCGAGGGGCAACGCCGCGTTACCAGTAAGGCTGCTGGCTTTGCATACACAGCTCCCAAATATTCTGAACCAGCGTCGTCTCAGACAGCCCCAGGATCTATAGGTGAAACCCTGCAAAATGGGTTTATTCACAATTCATCCTGGTAGCTGTGGGTTTTTCCGTGCCCTGGCAGAGCACCACCGACCCAAGGACCACAACTGGGGACCCACTGGTGTGTCCAGGGAATTGGCGCTTTGCAGACAGACTGGAGGGACAAATTCGGTGGCACTTCTGGCTTGTGCCACTTTATGCTGGCTTGTGCCACTAGATAATGGCATATGGGTCTGCTAACGGCACAAACCAGCAGATTAAGTGGTAACACAATGGGCAAGAAGGACACACAAAGTGGGAGAGGGAAATCCTCCAGTGTTTGAGGAGGAGAGTAAGAAAAAGAGGACATTCTTCGGGACAGAAATCTGGACTGCCCTAGCAACCAGGGAGCCAGGGACCAGGGCTGTATAGCGATCTAGGTGCATAGTCCAGGGAAAATAGTCATCCTGAGGCCATGGATTGGCGGCAGAGATCCCGGCTCCTTCTGCCGCAATTTCAGCTTCATCTCTGATGCCAGTAAAGAGGGTTTCCTGCTCTTTGCCCTGCTGGGCAGTTCAGAGGAGGCGATAAAAACCGAGCACATCACCTTTGCATAATTTTTCAGAGACCCTGACAATAGAGGGTTTTTTTGTAGAAGTAAACACTCATCCCTTCCACTCTACGCATGCACGCGCAGTGCTGAAGCCTACTCAGTTAACTCCCTTCGTCCAGCCTAAAACCAGCTTTTCACTGTGCTACTGTGCATTGCAAAAGCATTACAGCAATATGAGCCATCCCTTGTCGCTGCAATTCCGTATGCGCCCAGCAATCACCTGGACTAAACCAGGATTCCTGGGACCAGAACAAAGATTCATTCCGAGAGCACCTGGAGGCTGAGCTGAGCGAACGATTCAGGCAGAATAATTCGACCGGCGTTTGCAAATTTTTCTCTCTCACTGGACTTGGCGGCAGCTGGTCCCCTGTGAATCCCTGACCTTCATACTTCGCAGGCTGCCTGGGATGGTTGACACAAACCACAGGACTTCTTTCTTGTTCCGTGATTGTCAGAGCACGCACCAATTCTGGTGTAAATGTTGTTGCATCTGCTTTCTACAAACACTATCAGCCATGCTCTCCTGATGGCTGTGCCAGGAAATGCCTCCTTGTGAATGAAGAGAGAAAGGAACACGCTCCCAGCAAAAGCCGATTCCTTTGCATTTGCCATTAGCTGGGCATCTGATCCGACCGTCCGGCCACCGTTAACAGAGACAGACAGATATCCCTGGACAGCAGTTAACCTACCCGTCAGGTCCGGTCTTAGGGTGAGATTAATTTTTGCACCGACTGCAGAGGAAGCCTGCGTCACTAACAGCGTACCTGTTATTAGGCTGAAGCTGCACGAGATGAACCAAATACCTTGCTCACCTCCTAAATTCCAGTCTTGTGCATTAACAAAACCATCGGACAGATGGCTGCCATGGGATAGATTGCCTCATTTCTATCTTTTTGCTCTCCTCTCAGCCCTCCCGCTCCTCTGCCTTTTTCTCTTTCCACCTTCCCTCTGATTGCTGAGCAGCTTTTTGACTTTCCCATCAATAAGTCTAAAGAGCATTTGAACCACTCTGTTCCCCCCTTCTCTCCTCCCTCCAGTTCCAAGTCAGGCAAGCTCATCGATCAGAGGAGCTCAGGAAATATCTGGTGTTTTGTTGTCAGGATGATAATAACATTGCAGTTGTGAATGGGCTGCTGCAGGCCTGATCATGGACACCTGCAGGGTTTGTTTAATTGCATTTAATGACAAATCCTATACAGAGGAGCATTGCCAGAGAGATTTATTATCCGCCAAAGAGGCAAAGCACAACAGCTCAAAATATAATTTGCACTGAGCATTTTTTCCCCCTGCCACTCTTTAAACCATTGTAATAAATAACGAACGGGGTAAAGTGGGCAACACCGGTCTGGACAGAGGTGCGGGGCACAGGACAGAGATTGAAACCGGAGGAAATGACAGCAATAAGGGCACACTGTTCTTTCTGCCATCCCTGTGGTCTGCTATATAGGAAATACTGTTTGTTTAATTTACAGCCGGGAAGCGCAGCTGGGGATCTCTCCGTGACCAGCCAGCCTCTTCTCAGATAGCTGGAGGCTAAGCTCTCCAGTGCCCACTCTTTCTAACCAG